>PVLD010022199.1:0-29789 GCA_004027595.1 Dinomys branickii | reverse complement strand
AAAATTAAAAAAAAAAAAGAAAAAAAAAAAAAGAAAAACTTTTGAAAAGAAAAAGAAACACACACGTGAGGGAAAGTCACATTTTGTCTTGTCCCATACAGATGTCCCATCCTTGGGACACAAGTAACACAGTTCCTCAGGTTCACGCAGCTCGCCTACCCCAGGGTCCTTGGCCAGTGCTCCTTGGGGATCCTAAGGGCGCCGTGGCTCGCAGCTGTGGTGTCTCCTGCTGGTCGTCCTGCCCCGTCATCAGGAGGCGGGCTCCTGCATGCCTCTCTGCGCCTGCTGGTGTGGGGGCACCGGTGCACCCTGTGCTCAGGCCCAGCCCAAGGGGGCGTGGGTGCTGCTCCCCCGGCCGCTGCCCACTGCAGCGGAGGCCGAGTATCCCCTCTGTCCTCCCTAGTGGGGATGCACCCCTGTAGCAAAACAGATTAGAAAGAAACACAGACAAGGTTATGACCAGGAACAGAGCACATCGTGTAGGAGACCCTCAAGGCACATTGACTCAGAGTGGTGGCTCGGAACTCCAGCCGTACAGTGCTTCCAACCAGGGACAAAATCCCTGTGGGTAAGTGATGGGAATGAAGGCACGTCTCGGTAGTATCTTCATATTTGTCTTCTAGTTCAACAACTCTATTTTGATTTCCTAAATTATATATTGTATTCTAAAATTTTTTAGAATTAAATGATACCTTAATCATTTCTGTTAATATTTTATGCTTCTTTGCTGCGTCAAATGTGGAGAAGGACATTCTTTAGTTACTCTTTCAACGTATTACTTCAGGCCTGCCCAAGCCATATGATTGCTCGGTTCCGGAGGAAGACCAGCAAAAGCATTTGGTGGAAAGGAACTGATTGCCGGACCCGTGTCCTCGTGTAAAGCCGCAGGACGACACTAGATGCCTCACTGAGGTACGCCCGAAGGAATGTTAACGTGACGGCTGACTGAGTCAAGTCTCATTCCTGTGACCACTGAGTTGAGCTGTCCTTGCTAACCCTGTTGATATCCTCCATGTGCCCAGCTGCTTCCTTTGTTCCTTCTCAATAAAAGGTTGTTGAAAATGGTCACAGGGCTGCAGCCCGAGAGGCTGCAGATCATCCCGTGACTGTTCCTCTCGCTTTTCTTGTTTCTCTTGCTTTTCTTTTCATCCCGGGCACCTCGTTCTCAGGACCTGTCGCCCCTGACAGAAACGGATTATAAACCAAGAGTCAAATACATTAAATATTATTTTGTAGTTTGTTTTACAAGTTCTAATGTTTGAAGTTTTAATGTCTGAGTGCCATCTCTTATTTCTGCTTGCTGTCCTGTCTTGATTTCAGTTGCATTAGAGATTGTTGATCATAAGTGGTTTTGTTTACATCGCATTCTCTGGGACTCTATTGAAGGATTTGTGTTGAGTTCTGTTAGTCATCTATAAATGGGGGCCACTTTAGATTTTTCCACTTGAGGTTTTCCAGAGTTCAGTTTCCATGAAAAATGTCTGCAAGCCTCTGCGAAGACTGAGTTGTACCTCCTAATACACAATAATTTTCCCCTCCCTCCCCTTCCAGCCACAGTGAGAATGCTGCCCTCCCCGTGGTCCTGAGTGGACCCTCTTCCAGAGCAGAAGATCTCTCTTTCAATCTTCACCTGAAACAGACTCGGGGCTTTTGTCTTCTGTTACCTCAACTCTCCACAGAAGTTGTCAAGCTGGAATCTCAAAGTATTTATGACTGTACAGAATCTTACCCTGAGGAAAAGAAAAAGCGGTGGGCATTTCTTACCCCTTATCTACCCGCTAACTAGGAGTTTCTGTTTTAATTTCATTTTTGGCTCTGTGACATTCTGCTTCTTGTTACTGAGCAGTGTACCACAGTTCTCGCAGTATTTTCCTAACACAATTGAGAGAGTCATGTATGGTCTCAGTCTTCCATCATGGGCTCAGCACGTCCCCTCAGCCCTTTGTGTTCATGAATCCTACATTTGTGGATTAAAACTATGGTAAAGCAATCCAGGTGTAGTGGTGCATGTCTGTAATCCCAGCACTTGGGGGGCTGAAGCAGAAGGATCTTTGGGAGTTGGAGACCATCCTAGGCTACAAAGGGAGCTCAAGGCCAGCCCGAACTGCATAACAAGACCCTGTCTTAAAAAGACAAAAACAAAGTCCAAAAAGCTATGCTAAAACGAAAAGCGTCCTCGCTGAGCTCCTATGGACTGCCCTTATTCCTGAAGCAATGTAGTATGACAACTATTTATATCACATTTGCATTGGATTAGGCATTATAAGTAATCTAGAAACAATCTAAAGTGGGTTGTAGGCTGTCAAAATAGGTAGAAAGGAAATAAGGAAGGTTACAACGCATTTTTTCCACCTCTAAGCCTGTTTTTCTCTTTTTCAAGAAATTCATTCAAAACAAAAACAAATCAAAAACCCCGGAGCCTTAAAGATACAGCAAGTCTGTGAATTGAACCTGTGTTTCTCTTACAGCACTAAAGATTCACAAATCTCCCAGCGTTATTATTGTGCTGATTGTGTACCAGACCTCTAAACTTTAAATGCATGCCAGTCGTTTGCATTCTAACAGGCCACTGAGGGGGGAGTCCTCATGGATCCCACATCATCTCGCTTGGAACGCCCCCAACCCCGCCCCAAAACACAAACACCCCCAGCCACACGCCATAGTGTGCTACTCTGTTGATGGGCCACTATTTTCTCTGAGTGTGCGTACTTTAACTTCGGTAGTAAAATCTGTCTCTGCCCTCATTCCTGTGTCCTGAGATGCTTTTCCTGACAAGTCAGGAGGCTCCTTGGAGGGTGAACTGAGCCGTGGTCCCCATCTCCCCTTGGAGAGGGCTCCTTGGACCTTGTGTGGTGACAGCACATTATATGCAAATAGGAGCCTATTTTCCATAAGGAACTTGAGCATTTGTGGATTTTGATATCTCTGAGGGTACTGGAACCAATGCCTGGTGCATTCCATGGGATGACTGCATACAACTGATTTAAAATTTTTATCAGTTACCAACACTTTAAAATAAGATTTAGCATGTTGACGTGGGCTTTTCCACTGCTCTGTAAATCTTAAATTGTCCAGCTCCCTGGGTGTCCCTTCAGTGTGTGGGGGTGAGCAGGGGTGGAATCTATCCACCGGGTTTGTACCTGCCTGTGTGTAGCAGCCTTCACCATAGTTTAATGCTGTGCAGCAAATTTTCTCATTTATCTGGCTGAGAGCATTGGAGTCTGTGGTCCACACAGTCAAGGGTGTCATCTGGAAGTCAGTCTCATCTCTTAACACTTAGGAGGAGCTATGCAAATGCAGGGAGATCACTTACCTCATGAGGTCTCAGTGTCCTCATTCCTGTAACAGAGCTAGTAATCGTGCCTCCTGCATACAGTTGAGGCAAGTATTAAATAAAATTATCCATGATTTTTAGTTCTAAATTCAAAACATTTATATCGGCTTATAGCCACTCTTTCCCCATTGGATCCTGCCAAATTCACTAGCCGCATTTCCATCCTCTCCCTTTCATTTGACGCACCGGCAGAAGAGAAATCTTCCCATTTTTATCTTGCCTTTTTGGATTTATGCATGTCTCGAACACTGCCTCCCCCGCACCCTCTGCTAATATCTATTCATAGCACAAGCCTCAATTTCACCTCAGTTCCTTACAGACACTGCCTGGGATAAATCCCTCATCTATAATCTCCTGTATTTCTTATATCTGAATTTCTTATATCTTTTTCTCCTCCAGAATTACGAGCTGAAGGGCAGGAGCCCTCTTTGTCTTACCCGTCCTGATACACTGACACGTAGCCGAGGGCTGACACGAAGTCGGCCTCAGTAATTATTTGGGGAATTGAATCAAATAAACGGAGCTGATGTCATTGTGCCTTTTCAGCACTGCTTCCAAGTCTCAAATCAGAACAGAACACGTTGATCCACATGTGGTCTTCCAGCCGAAAGAGCCTCCGAAGGTACGTATGTTAGTGGATGTGTGTGTGCCAAGATTGCCTGTGTGGTTTTGCTTAGCTTTTTTTTTCCCATCATCCCTATAAAGAAATAACTAAAACAATAAAGTTGAATTAGTGGTGCACGCTTCTTCTCTGAGAGGCAGCACTCCGGTCAGGCTGCCGACGAAATGCAGACGTGAAAGACCGAGGAGGCCCGGTCCGGGTCCTCCCGGCTGCGCAGCGTCCAGTCTCCCACCCTCGCCGTCCACAGTTAAAGGCTTCTTAGCAGGGTGTTTGGTTGTGTTGCTGTTGTGGTAGCTAGTGATTCTGAGTTAGAATTCTGAGCTGTAGATCTCTAAAACTGTGAAGAATACTTTCTTTAATAAATGATTTCTCCAAGTTTAACTGTCTCCTTTGGTGTGAAAAAACTCAGAAGACAATTTAAATAAAAGGAAGAGAAGGTAGAAGAATAAGATCTGAAAAGATTTGAACAACAGCTTCACATTCTCTAAAACAAGAATTATTTTTAACTACCAGTATATGTACTGCTAACTGAGAAGACATTTGACTCTTGTGAACTACTCCTTGGTACACTGATCTTCTTACAGTGTAGTTTAATTGTTCAGAACGCAGGTAAGACATTCTGCTGTTGCTATTCAAGAGCCCATCCAAACCTAGATATCTAGAGCAATCTTTATAATTTGATGTACAAAATACTGTTCTAATTCTAAAACTGGCTTCTTCATATTTATTAAAATTAAACCGTAAGAAGAGCATAAGCAAAAAGCTACTATTCAAATGCTGTTATTAAGATATAAAAAGCTGCTGAGCGTGACCCACGTGGCTATAATCACAGCATTTCAGGGGCTGAGGCAGGAGACGCATGACTTCAAGGCTAGCCCGGCTTGCACGGTGAGACTTGCCTCCCGCCCCTACCACCAGGAGAAGGAGGGAGGGAGAGAGGGAGGGAGGGACAGGCAGAGACAGACGAGACAGAGACGGCGCGGGGAGAGACAAGAAGAGGAAAAGGACTAATAGTTTGGGATTTTTTAGGAATACAGAAACAAAAATAAAAATGTATACTTAAGATATTTGCAGGAGGAATCTCTGTAGAGAATTATAAATACTTATAAAATATTCTACAATAAGCAACCATTACTTTTATAGTGTGAAAAAGCTGATTCCGTAGTTGTGGTTTTCTCTTTCACTGGAGTACATGTAATTATATTTTCCATAATAAAAGCACTGACTAGTATTGAACCCAGCGTGGCCGTTCAAGTACAGTAGAGAAATTGGCTTTGATTTATCACATAGCATCAAGCATACTAGGGAATTCTTATCAAATAATTAAATCTAACAAATGGAATGGAAGTTTTACGAATAGTACAATAAAATTGGTACAATCTTACATTCCACAGCATTTAACAAATCATTCATTATGTTCCTCTTTGTAGTTTCTTCTTCTGGTTTGGGAGCAATTAATGTTTCTTAAATTCTCAAACATTTCTGAACTCTGCGCACAGTTCGTAAATCCTGAGCGTGATGTCTGCATCACGCTGAGCTATCACTAGCGTCTTCGTGTGGCAGGTGAGGGGATTCCTGGACCCTCCTCCATGACCCATTACTCCCTGAGGGTGAAGCTGCGGCCTTCCCACTGTCTTCCCGTACTGGCCGTGTGCGGAGTGCAGCTTCCTTCACCTCCTCCTCTTCTCCTTGCGAGGACTAAGCGTGCTGTCACAGCCGGGGTGGGGAGGTGACACCAGAGCTTCAGGAAGAAAAGAGCTGCTGTTTCATGTCTTCACGCTGGGAGGACATTCCCTAAAGCACGAGAAAGAAATTTTTACAAATGCCATGCTCATGAACCAGTGGAAAGTTACTAGCCCCTAGCCCACGTGTCCATGCTGTAAAAGCCAGGCCTGAGCTGGGCACAGTGGTACACATCTACCCTCTTAACATTATGGGAGGCTGAGGCAGGAGGACTGCAAGTTCAAGCCCAGCCTGAGCAACTTAGAAAATCCTGTCTCAAAATAAAAAATAAAAAAGGGGCTGGGCCAACCCAGCTATTCCCCTTCTGGGTATTTTCCCAGAAGATCTGAAAATGTCGTATCACAGGGATATATGTCACCCATGTTTATAGCAGCACAATTTGTAGTAGCTAAGTCATGGAAGCAACCCAAATGTCCATCCACAGAGGACTGGATTAAAAAACTGTGGCATTTTTACACAATGGAATATTATTCAGCTATAAAGAAGGATAAGCTGGAGGGCTTCTATAGGCAAATGGTCATGGTTAGAGACCATACTCATAAGTGAGGTAAATCAGATGTGCATGTGTGGACAGTGTATTGTATCATTAGCGTAGGAACCTGGAGGTGGGAATATAAATTGGGAGGTATGAAGGGAGATTGCTCAAAAGTAGAGAGCAATCAGGATGAAGGGAAGGAGAGGAGGAAGAGGGGGACAGCTGTGTAGGTGTGTATATATGTGCAGGATGGCTGACATGGTTGCACTATTGTCTCATGTTGTTTTGATGTAAGGAACAATCGATAATTAATTGTTTGATCAATCTTGTATGTCTATTTGTATTGTCCTGAGCATACACTTTGAAGTTATCAATGTGTAATACAACAACCACTGTTGATCCCCTGCCACCTTATCCGTAGTTCAGTTTTTGTGCATTCTTGTGCTGCTGTGTGTCTGTTTGTTGGTGTCTCTGTTCCTTTACTTTTAAAATAAAAATAAATAAATAAATAAATAAATAAAAAAAAATGAAAAAGGGGCTGGAGACGTCACTTAGTTCAAAGGCCTTGGGTTCAAACTCCAGTAGGACAAAAACAAAACAAACAAAACGAACAAGCTAGAGCTGCTCTTTTGTAACGGGCCGGCCTGACCTCCATCAGACCCATGTCCCCATCGGCCTTCCCTTTCCTCAAGCTGAAGTCCCTTCCCCATTTCTCTTCTCGCTCAGTTGAGTCTCTTACCTGTAGGTTTGTGCTGTGGTTTCAGTTTATCATCGGTAGAGCAGGTTTCCATGCGTGTCCTAGGGATTACCTGGAACCAGCCATTAGCAGCCCATTACGATAGCCGCCAAGAAATCCTGACGTCATCCTGGACTTGTGCCTGGGCCTGTGCCCCATATCATAACCATAATCACTTTTTCCTGGTATTGGAGGTTGAACCCAGGGCCTTCTCAATGAGCCACAACTCTAGCCTTCTGATTGTTTTTTATTTTGAGACAGATTCATGCTAAATTGCTAACTTACCCAAGATGGGCTTGAGCTTGTGGCCCTCTTGGCCCCCAGACTGCTGCTGGGGTTACAGGTGTGGGCTGCTGTGTGAAACAACATTTTTCTCTCCGATCAGGCAACAGGACCTCACTGGCAACTTTATACGTCTTGGATGATTAGGATAAAGGTTCTCAGAACATGCTACCTCTAAGTATGCTATTTTTGAGCAGTGATTGTTTGGAGCTGAAGGCAACTAAGAAACAGCAGGTTCAGGAAGGGCTCACAGTCCATCCCCTTTCCACCAAGAAATAGGGCATAAATTTCCCATCAGAAAGATACTTCCTGCTGCCAAGAAGAGGACAATACTCTTATCACCAACACAGGGCGTTGCCGCTGAGATGCATCTATACAAACAAACTTACTAAAATCACCCTTACCCTCTGCGAGCTTTTCCCTCGTATTTCCTTATTTCCCACCGTTTACTCCCCTCGCCCGCACTCCTTTTCCATTTGACTTACCCATCTGCACTTGGCTGTTCCCTGTTAAAATGGCAGACAAGCTCGCGGGATTGTCCACTGTTTTCGGTCTTGATGTTTCATGCCACGGAAGCTAAGAAGGCGGAGCGGAAGTCACTCCTTGCCTGCAGTGGTAACAGACAATATTAATTTACTAATTTATTTATCAGCAAATTCCACTAGCTCCTGCCTCCAAAATTTTAGCGGGACGAAGTGGTTTTACAGGGTTGAAGTCTACGTAGCGGAAGGACCGCCCAGTGCTCTTTGTGGGTTTTCAGGGTCTTCTCTGTCCCCTCAAGTCTCGGGATGTATTCTCCTGGAAAGAGTGGGTTTCCTCCCTGCAGGAACAGCTCCAGGACTGGGTCACTCAGGAACCCTCTACCTTCGATGTCTGCCTTCTCTTTTTTCTAAGTATTTTCAAATAAATAATTCACTGTATACAAAATTCTCTAGATTTCAGAAAAGGTATACAGCAATTTCCATACCTTATAATTTTTTGTCAAAGGGAGGGACTGCTATAATCCTCAGACGACTGAATGTGCGGGAAAGTGCTGAGGTCGAAACGTGCAGCGCAGCGTGTGGAAAGAGAATAAATTCGCCGAGGTGGCGCTTACGGGAGGGCGGGGTCAGGGGCTGAACAGTGCGTTCTTTAAAAAACCATAGAACAGACAGACGGGAGTGGACTGCAGGTCTCTAGCACAGCGATACAAGGAAGTAATGACCTTAATGTCCCCCTTCTGTTCCTCAGAAGGAAAAAAAACAAAACAGATGCCCTTGGAATCACCGCGGACTAATCCGAATCTCCCATTCATTCCTCACCTCCCCTGCTTGATGCGCACCTGAGACGAGTGAGCACAAGCCGAGGAGTCACACGGCAGGGGACTGGACTCCAGCAGCAGCCGCCCCGCCCCGTTGCGCTGACCTTGACAGAGACAACTTTATCTCTCGTTTGTCATCTGCAACATGGGAATAAGACCTCCTGCTTCCTCTGACTCGTGTGGTTATGGTGAGGATGCATGTAAAAGGTCAGGCACACATGAGTGCAAGCATCCTTTTTAAGCAGCAGATTAAAAGCACCACCAGGTGTATCTCTGTGCAGTGATTTTCAGAAAGTGGTCACTCAGCCACCTGTGTTAGGCTGACCTGGAGGTCTAGATAAAGCTGTCACTGATGGGCCACCTGTCCAGAACTGTGTCAAATTAGAGGTACAGTTTCAACCAGTTCCCTGCCATTTCTTACTCTAAAATCCATGAAGCACTGGTAACAAGTAGTCATAGCTGCACCAACCCTACCCCATCCCTTTTGCAGTCCTCCGCCACTGCAGAACCGCACAAGTAATTCTACATGAACTCCCAGGGCACCTCTGCTGTGAACCCAGGGGTGTGGTCCTCTCCTCTCTGCTCACCAGGGAGCTGCTCACGTGCAGCTTTTGGGGGTGGTGTTAGAGAAGAAGCACAGAGAACATCCCGCCTACTGACCCAGAGACCCATCAGAGTGATTCCACATGGTCTCCCTTCTCCAACTCTACCTCATTCCCTGACTCACGGTGGACTTCAGCATGATCACATGCTTGTGTGTTCTTAGTCGTGAGGACATCTCTTTTACAATGTAAAACAAAAGTGTTCTAGTTTATTAATTTTAATGTAAGGTGTGATTAACACATGTTAGAACTTGTTAAAAGTGTAAATGATGTATGCATTTTGCCTTTCCATTGGTAAACTCATCTATATGTAAATGATAAAGATATTAATTTAATTTTATTTTTTTTAAGATATTAATTTTAAATAGTGATCATGATGCTAATGCCTTTAGAATTGTATCTTGATTTTTAAAAAAAGAAGAAAAAAGAAATCACATTATATTTTTCCTAATGAAAGAAAGCAAGAAGAAACGGATAAGAGTTATAACACTTAAATACTTCTTAGTGCTTATCAAGCTTGAAAGATATAATAGTTTTTTTAATTTAAAAATTGGGCTGTGGCTATAGCTCAGAAAAACAAGGAAAAGTCAATTTACTATCTAAAAAATGAACATGTGTAATATGCAAAATGTAAGTAGTTAATAGTATCTTGAAAAATTAGATACTCAAAATTTCAGCCTTAATTGAAGGATAAATTGTCCAACTTTGATGAAATATCATGTTTCTTTGACTGGAAAAGACAATAACTTTCTAACAATTAAAAATTCTTTCTAAATGTTGTTAGGAAACTTTAAAAATGTGAGAGTGCTTTATTTAATTTTTCAAATTACAGTTAACTGTGAATTGTAGGAAAGAGATTCTCTCTACCCCTCTCCCATTCTTGTGGGGGCTGCTTGGCTGGATCTAGGAACCGGGGAACATACAGCCTAAAGGAATAACAGCACAATCGGTACTAGCCAGGGATAAGCTCTAGGAGGCTAATAAAGGGTCCGAGGAGGGGAGGTAGAAACTGCCAGAAGCTTACCTCAGAGTTTGAGTTAATTGCTGAGCAGTGGCCACTCTGGTGCTGCAGGTTGTTTTCTAGCCTTGATACATGAAGGATTCTGTTCCAAAAGGATCTTTGTGGCTTGTACATGTAAGGAAGCAAATGGGCCTTTCTGAAGCTACAACTCTAGCGATTTTCACCCTGAAGTATGGTAGTCCATACATCGTTCCAGTGTATTTTGAGAAAGCAGATCTTTAACTCCTTCGAGGTACTTTTCTGTCAGTTGTACATTGGAGTACATTGGAATGGGAAAAGTTAACATTTAGAAGATAGAGAAGGTAAGGCAGCAAGCTTGGAAAGGAGATATTCAGGGAGAGTTCACCTTTTGAGTTGTCACAGAGCAGTGGAAAGAGCAGCAATTTCCACAGGGAAGAAACCCATGGTATCTTTAGGCTCCAGCCCTCTGTAAAGAAGATACCCTAACTTGGAGGCATAATTATTTTGCTTCACCAGGTAGAGGTTTTCTCTAGACAGAGAGGGGTTATTCGGCATCCCATAAGGACAGTCAGTAACTGTTTTATTTGTTTTTGGTTTGTTTTTGTGCCAACCAAATAACTTTCTCATCTACACTAGTTATCTCAGTCAAGCCTTTTCGTGAACAGCAAGCCCTGACCACGCTGGAGACTGCCTGCTTGGCCTCCATGCCTGCAAGACCTGCTTGGCCTTGGTCATGAAGAAGCTGGACAGCTAGACACAAACTTTGTGTAAAAGTCTACATGCAATTCTGGTTCATCCAAGGAGAGTTTAGAAGGCTGCAGTGAATTAGGTTTTTCTGAAGCGGTGTGCTTGTGGCCCTATCTAGAAGGGGTTGGAGGAGGACTAGAAATTACAGTACCTAATTTCTTTTTTTTTTTTTTTTACAGTACCTAATTTCAAGACTTAACATAAAGCTACATTAAACAAGGCAATGTGACTGGCTTAGGGTTAAAGGTATATTGATATAGAAAACTCACAAGCATGTACATGTAGAGTCGGTTCCTTCCAACGTAATTCAGAGGCATAGGATAGCTTTTTCCCCCAACAAATGATGCTGGACAATAGGTAATAAATTGTAAGAGAGAGAGAGAGGGAGGGAGAGAGAGAGAAAGAGAGAGAGATACTACTGTACTATAACAAAATATAACTCTAAAATGTATTATCAAATTAATGTAAAAGCTAAAACCATAAACCTTAGTAGAAAATATATTTTGACACATGCAACAATATGTATGATTCTAAAATACAATATGCTCCACAAAATAAGTACTAGAAAGTATTAAAAATACGCATGCATTTATAGGAATTTTAGAAAAATAATTCTGACCTAGAGTTACAGAAAGAAGGAGTGAGCTTTAGGTGGTGGGAAATTCTTTAGAAGAGGCACCAAAGGAACATTTGGGTGATGAAATGATACAACCCTTAACTGTGGTGGTGGCTCCATAGGTTTATGCGCGTTTCTAAGTTTAGCAGTATGTATGCTTTACATCAGTACATTTTACTCAATTATAAATTATAAATTATAGCTCAATAACACTGATTTAAAAAAACAGCAACAAAAACAGAAGACCAAATATAGGCACATGTTACTATAATGACAGTGCACAGATAAGTAAAAGATCATAAAAACAGGCACAGAAAATAGACCATTGATTAGAACTAGAGCTGTCTTTTCAATAGCAACAAAAAAAGATGGAAGACGATAAACTGACTTTAGGTGCTCAGAGCGATGACTGCTGACTGAGACTTGTATACTTTGCCTAAATACCAAACACAAATAATGGGGAAATATAGACATTTTCAAATGACCCAGGCTAACAGCCTTTTCTGCCAACAAATTTTCACTGAAGCATTCTAAACTAAATAGCAGGAAGAAGAAATTTTGGCTCAGAGGAGCACAATGAGATTCAAAATTTGTGCTCAAAGAAAGCATTAAAATGTTCAAGCCACCGCAAAATAACTGCCTAAGACAAAACTATAATGACTAATTTGGAGAGTTTAAAATATGTATTCACAATGCTGGACAAATGCAACATATGATAGGAGTGGTTTTGGAGTTAAGATTGTCTAGGATCCTGCATTGTTTAAAGAATAGGCTATCATAATAATTAACTTTGGCTTTGCTAGTTACATAGTTATGTTTTAAAACAACGAAGGGTAACAACTAAGAGGGCACGGATAGAGCTTGTAACTTCCACTAAAAAAGGGAATTTACAATCTCTTGATATATTTGAAAGAAAATTAAAAATAAGCCGAGCCAATACAAGACAGGGAGCAGAAAAAAAGATGTTAAAACTTAACACAAACATCAGTAATCAGAATGGGTTACTGATGGATAAAAATGAACCGAAGTCACTGGTTAAAGATATTTTGAGCATAGATAGGAGAAAATATCTCAGAAAAATTCTGAAACAAGAGATGGTGTTACATTAAAAATGGAAAAATATGAAACAAAATAATGCTGCTGTATCTTTATTCAGATCTGCCAAAACAAAATTTTAAATAAAAAAGCACAATTTGAAGATTTACCAAATGATTTATTGTCTAAGAACATGTTTGAGAGTGACAAGAATACTGAGACTTTTCAAGACAGTAAACATAACTCAGGACTGTACTTAAAGATAATCAAATACTGGGTATACGTAGTATCAACAACAGATTGGTGGATAGCGGCATACATTATGGGGAAAATTGTACCTCTTCCTTTACTGATATTCTGTGATAGAGATCCACAAATAAACCAAGTTTGTGTATACAAAGACAGGGTAGCAGTTTGCCTTCAAAATCAACATAATTCCCAGTTCCATCAAGTTTTGTTTATTTTTGTTTTGTGGACCGAGACGAGATGATTCTAAGATGAAGAAATGTTGTTAGAATCCTTCCAGTGGCAAGAAAGAACAAAATGCAAGTATAACCAAGCCTTTCCTGAAGAAAAACTTTAAAAGGGGGCCTCGCCCAGATATGAATGCTCAGAAAGATATGACAGTTAAGATGGTAAAACAGTGTGACATTAGCAAAGGAACAGGAACAAGAGAATGGTAGAAAGAACGAAGAATTTGGAAATAGACTTAAGTACATAGGGAGCCGGGAAAAACTATTCCTACATACCACTGGGATGATGGGCATCTACACAAAGTGGAACAGGAAACTTGAAATTCTACCTCGCACTGCACACTAAGGTCTATGTTAAATTGAGTAAGGGCCAAAATGTACAAAGTAAGCTTGCATGCTTTTAGGGGAAAGCATACAGAAGGCTACTTTCTCTTGTTTTCAGAGTTAGGAAAAATCTTATCAAGAAATAACACCGAAGCCTTTAGGGAAAATCAGTTAGCCCATATTAGCATTTAAAACATCTGTGCAAAAGAGGGCATAAAGACAAGCCACTAAAATTTGCTGTGCTTGTGGTTGATAGAGAAAAGAAGAACATATAAATAGTTTAATACTACATTTATTAAGACTTTACAAGATTAACACAAGTTCCCTTTGGCCTCGACAATCACAAGAGATGCTCAAAGTAGTGGCCATTAGCTTCTAGACAGTTTCTCTTTCTCTTTCCCTAAAGAGCGTACACATTTTTTTGGTGGACCCTGCTTCTACAAATCATACAAAAACCAAACACTCAGTGGATATGAGCGAGCACTTTATCAAACAGGGAGCCCATTACAAGTGCTCAATCTCACCTGTAATAAAAGTAAATTAAAATGAGTGCTATTTATACAGTTAAAGTTGGTAAAAATGTAGCCTGAGGATACAAAGGTTTTAAAATAATTTAGAGTACTTTTATGTATTTGTGGTGTGTATACTGAGATAACTACTTTGAAGGACTCAGGTATGCACAAAGACATCATACGTATATGTACCTATGTCACCGGGCACATTAATGCAAAACTAAAAACAATCTAAATACCTGTGCACATAAAAACGGAGAGATAAATTTCTGGAAAGTCATTACAACAGAAAAAAAAAATGAATGAATCTGAAGTGTAATGGGCTTGGATTCTGAAACGGAAAGTTGAGGGAAGGATATGCCAGAGCTCTTGGTATTTTGCAACTTTTCTGTAAATGTAAAATTATCTCAGAATAAAAATTCTTTCTTTTAAAATAATGAAAAGAGCTACTTGTGTCAGTGTGGATAAATCTTGCAAACAATTTCAGGAAACATTAAATTACAAAAGTCACACATAAGTATGTGTATTAGTCAACTTTTCACTGCTATACAAAATAGTCGATATAATTCACGTGTAAAGAGAAAAGTTTTATTGGGCTCACAGTTTCAGGGACTCCAGACCGCGATCAGGGGCACACAGAGCTTCTAAGCCCTCAGCTCGGTGGCGAGGAGTGACAGCTGTGGTTGGGAGCGCTCCACGGAGAAACCGCTGCCGCAGGACCAGGACACAGAGAGAAAAAGGGAAGACCCGTGCACACACCCAGGTAAGGCTGATTCCAAAGTCCAAGGCCACGAAAGATCTGGACTCAAGAAGAACCCAGAACTTGAACTTCAACTGACCTGAAAAACCTCGTATTTATATACATACATGCTTTATGTGCATATGAATATATATGTACACACACACACACACACACACACACACACACACACGTTTTAGGTCACCTGAATTAGTGAGTGATTCCTGCTCCTAGACAACCTAACTATAAATTTAATTAGCTGAGTAGCTAATCCACACCAGGCCCTTATACTTCTTTGTACTATGGACCTTTCAACTGTCTGGCGACACCAGGGATCCCTTTTCAGGACTAATGTATTTAAATAATAAACCGGAGAGGATTATAAAAGAAACTAATTATCTTGAAATACAGTTAGAAATTATTAAATAAATTTGTGATGTGTGAAAATGCGCGTCTCATTGCTGAAGCACTGAAGAACCAGGTATATTAGACATAGGTATAATAACTACCATAACTGGGAATTAGTGGTGGACGTAAATGATATTTGGCAGCATGTGCAGCAACCGTAATATCATGGGAAAACACTGTAATTTCTATTGGCAGCAGAATCCTGAAGTGCTTATGCTATTATGTTTATACCATGTTTATACTATTATGGTTTGTTACCCAAGTGTAAAGAAAAGGTTAAATTTCATTTAGAGATTTGTGAAAATACAAGACTTTATTGATCAGGGCCAAGTCTAGAGTGAGGTGATTGAAACTTTTGCCTTTGGAGCAAAATTTGACTCAAGCTTTCTAAAGATGAAGTACTCACAATAATTTACTGCAATATTGTTTAAAATCAAAAAGTAAAAAACTGTGATGAACAAAATGTTAACATTTTTAAATAAAGAGAAGACCAGTATGGATGTCCTGAATTCCAACCACAGACTCCAAAGAGCCTATGAACGAGCCGTCCTCACGTGAAGAATTCCTATATTAAGTAAGGAAGGATTTGCCACGTTTTCTACTTGTCCAGTGTTCTTTTGGCCTTGCTTACTTGTACAGAATCATCGAAATCTTAATCCTGCTTTTGTATCAACAATTTTTGCACATGACAATAAATATCAATAGGATTTAAAATTTATGTATTATATAAATTCCTTAAAGTTTCAAAATCTAATATGTATAACACCCACACACACCAATAGTGTCTAGGATGAACATGTATGTATTTATTTGATTGCAGTAATCATTTCACAGTAATCATACGATATCAAAGTCTATAAAATCATTATGCATATAATTTTTATCTGTCAATTTGTACTTCGGTAAAACTGGGGAAAATTTAATAAGTCTACCTAAATTTTTTGCCAATAATGACAACGACGTAAAACACAAGCAGAAAAAGGTAATTTTTTACTTCTGGTGGTTTCTGTGTTCATCATTTAACAAAAACAGTTTATCTTAAAAATAATTCTATTTCTTTATGACGTGAGGGGTTTTCGCTCTGTGTAAATTAATAAGTGAGTGGGGGGAGCTCAGGAGAGCACCCTGACAGCTCACGGACATTCTTGCCATCTGCGAAGAGGCAAAGAGGCGGGAGGAAATCCTTTCAGAGACGGATTATCGGCATTAATATGCTTTGCTCTTGCCGACTGAGCAAGCTCTTTTGAGTTTTTCTTAACAAACAGAGCCTGGACTCCTACATTTGGCTGTTTCCTACGGTGCAGGAACAGCCACAAAGAGATTATTGTACCTCTATAAAATGCTTTGATCCCTTCTAGAATTTTTGGAGGACTCGAATTTGTTTTATTTTCTATTTACTCTTCCACTTGATGCCAGGGGTACTGGGGCGCCACCTAGGGCCCTTTGCTCTAATTACATGCTGATCACCTCCTACATGATAGGAACATATAAGGCAGTTGTGCAAATGAGACAAAGGGGTTGAATCGGTTTTTTCCTGGACATGTGTCTAACACATGAAAATTAGATTTGGTCACGCCCAGAGCTGAAGGCTAAGGCAATAAACTAACATGAATTGGAACAGGTGGTCCAGCCCAGGCAGGCGCCCCAAGGTGACCTCCCTGCGCAGCGCAGGGAACTGCCCGCAGGGAAGGGTGCGCGAGGCTTGTAACAGGCGGTGGTGGAGACAGCAAAGGGGCCCCAGAGAATTCGGCCTGGAGGTTACAACCTTGTATAACTTTGTCTTTTCGACCTTCCCGCATTTCTAGAACTTAGATTTCCAGCCTCCTCTTCCTAATCCAACTGGCGATTTGCTCTCTGATTTGCCATCTCTCCAGCAGTGAGGAAGGCAGAACGATTTGCGCTCGCGCCCCAGAGTGTTTTGACTCACACCTGCCATCTGTCTGCTTAGTCACCACGCAACCATCCTTCCCTTTAGTGATGATTTTTATTTGATATAGGAATTGGCAACAGTTGTTGTGTTAGGAGGTTGCTGGATTCCCAGTTTTCTTTATTCTCGTGATGTAGCAGCATGGTGCATTAACGTTTCTGATATTCACTTGGCTTTTTCTTGGCACTACCATATGTTCCTAAAGACACTCAGTGAAGGAAAATTTGTAAAAAAGGAGAGGGATTATTTTTTAAACTGTCCTTTTAAAATTGTGGACACCTGGACCTTTACCACTCAACAGAAATCAACGTAGAAATCTCCCATTAACTCACAATCTCAGCCTTGAATGTAGCAAACCTTGATTGTCTTGACTTTCGGCATGTTCCCACTGATAGTCTTACCTGTACAACTTAGACATGAGAGAAGACAGTCATGAGGAGCCAATTCCTCTTGCACACAATCATGGGTCAGCATCTGAACGGGTTAGGCAGACAGACCCTTCTCAGAAGCGGATACAAACCAGAAGCACAGTTATTTACTTCAACGCCTATTATATACGGTAACAAAAATATTCATTTTGAATTATTTTATATAGGCTAAGAATATAAAAATATACATGTGTAGTACAGACAAAAAACATAAAATTAACCTGTATCCACCATGCAGCGTAAGTGAAAACTTACCATAAAAACACAAATTTTACCATAATAAAGATTGGAAATTTCCAATAAATACAAAAATTTTTAAAAGAAATATGAACTCTCACGTGTTTTTCCAGCCCTCTTCATGCACCCCTCCCCAACATCGTCATCACCTTTTCTAGTGAGCCCCACTCCCTGCTTCCAAGGTAACCATTGTCTTGAATTACAGGTTGCCATTACTTTTCCTTGCAGTGTTTTTTAGTGTGTGCGTCCCTAAGTAACACATTTGTTCCTCTTTACATGTATTTGAACTTTGTCTCATTAGAACTGCAGTCTATGTATTCCTCTGTCACTTTTTCATTTGCACTATTTGAGAAATTCGTTCATGTGGACACAGGAAGTTCCTGTCCATTCACTTTACGTGCAGCGTATTAAGTATTTAATTTTATGAATATACTGCAAGGTATTCATCCAGCCTCCTGTCAATGGTCATTTGTGCTGGCTCCAGATTTTACTGTTAGAAACAGTACTGCAGTGAATATTTAAATACCTGTGTCCTGTTGCCCAGATCTGATGGTTTCTTTTATTTATGTAGGAGTGAAATTGTTGAGTGGTAACTGGGTGCATCTTCAAAGTTAATAAATAACAACAAATTATTCTCAAAGCAGGTTAGACAATTTTACCTTCTCAGTAATTTTACCTCAGCAGTAAAAGGGAGGTCCTGACGTACCTCATTCTCACAAGTATAATGATGTCAGTCTTTATATTTTGACCAATATTTTGAATACAAAATGGTGTATTAGCATTTTCCTGGTTATGAGTGAAGGTGGACATCTTTTTATGTTACTTAGTCATTAATTTTTCCTTTACTAATAAATGCATATTCATTTTTCTACTGGTTTATATATCTTTTTATTGTGGTTTAAAAAATACACAGAATACTAATCTTTTATCTAACTAATATGTATCAGAAATGTATTCACCTGATTTGTGGCTTATCATTTCACATTTTTTAAAAATAGAAGTTCTTGTATTGATAGAGTTATATTTATCTTTCACTTTATGGAGTCTGCCTCTTTTTTATCTTACGGAATTCTTTTATAATACACTGTTGCAAAGATAATCTCTATTTGCTTTAGGAAGTTTAAAAAATTACATGTATTTAATACATCAGAAATTTAGTCTTTTGTTATGAGATGGATCCAGGAATCATTTATTAAATTGCTCATTTCTTCCACACTGTCATGATTAATTTAGGCTGGGTTAAGGAATGCCTAGAGACCTGGCAACATAGTACCTGGGGTTTCTCTGAAGGTGCCCCAAGGGGATAAATGTATGGGTGTGCATGGACCTCACCAGGCAGCTTCTCCTCTCTGTCAATGACACCATATGACTGGCCACAGGCCTAACGCAAACAAAAAGACAAGAGGCAAAAGTATCCATTTGTCTCTGGGAACTGGGACATATTTCTTTCCTTGGACATCCTAACTTCAGGATCACTGGCCTCTGGACACCAAGACTTACATCAGTAGCCCTCCTTGCATTACCAGGCTTTGAGTCTCAGACTGAAAGTTTTACAATCAGCTTTTATAATTTGGAGGCCTTTGGACTTAGATAGAGCCATGCACCTGGCATCTTAAGTCTCCAGTTTGCAGATGGCCAGTAATGGGATTTCCCAGTCCATAACCTTGTGTGCTAATTCCTCTAGGCAATCCCTTATCGTATTTTCATACAGTCCTGTATCACATAAAGTTATGATCTGAGAAATGTACCATTGTGTGAGTTCATTATTGTGTACACATCATAGAGTGTACTTCCCAAACTCAGATGGCTAGGACACCACTAGGTAACATCCTCTTATGGGACCATCAGTGTAGATTTTGTTTGTCATAGTCTGAAACATCATCATATAGTACATGACTGTACATATCGTCTATTGGTTTTGGAGACACCACACACAGTTTTAGATGTGCAGCTCAGATTTCCTTCATATATGTGAGAGTCTGTAGTGTTTGTAGTTTTGTTTCATTGATGTGCTCGCCTGTCCCTGCACTGACAACACATTAGTGAAACTTTAAATAATCCTTGCAATATGGTAGACAAATTCCATTCTAATCTGTACATTTCTTCTTCAAAAGTATAATGGTGATTCTTTTCTTTCTCCTTGGTTATTCTTTATTTTATGGAAAAAAGATAAAACAGAATTTCATAGAAAAATAACAGAATAACAATAGTTAATACATTGCATATGGTCATCTTCAAAGTAGTTACTCAGAATACAAGATGTGGGCATTAAAATTTCTCCAATCAATATTGGCACAAATCTTCATTTTCAATGAACTAAGAGACATTTTTCTCCCTTTTCCCTTCTGTCTTTTCCTCTTTCCCCCACCTTACTTCTTTTTTCCTTTTAAACAACTTCTTGATCTTTCTTGACCTTTTGGTTTTTTGCCAACTAGTTCATTAGAATTCCACAAAATAATTGAATAATCTGCTGCGAACTTACATTCCTTCATTGCAATTCCTCTATAATTTGAGTCTACACAAATAAGTGTGAAACCAGTTAAAAAAGGATACTGAAAATTAAAGAACTAATTAACTTGGTAACATTGATCCAAAAATATATAGTTAGATCTCATTTTATTTAAAAAACATGAAACATAACAACCCCTAAGAAACCAGCTAAGATCAATGAACGCAGATCCTATATCTGCTGGCCCAGTCAGCGCTATCTTGAGAGAAGCCAAGCTTTCGATGAAGTCAGGACACAGCCGTTATTAGGTACCCAGCTCTGTCACAGATGCTGTATATATATAAATGGAGTAAGTCATGATTCCCACTTTCTAAGGGTTTCTAACATTGTGGAAACAGGTGATAAACAGAATTCCAACCTTTGCAGTTGTAACTGGAAGCTAGTGTTCAGGGAAAGGAAAGGCCAGCGTGACTTGATCAGGAAAAACTTCATATTAAATAGCTATGATTTCAAAATATAAGAAGGACGGAAGAGCAAAGTCTGGCATGCAACAAATATTCAATGAAGAAACTGATAAATCGAGTAACCTCCAGGAGTACCGGACCGTGCAGGTACGAGGTGCACACGATGGCCAGTGGGAGGCTCACTGCAAGGCTCAGCAGAATGAATGACTGTGGAGGAAACTGAGCCACACGGCATTTAGTGAACCTGGTTCTAAGACAAGGAAGGTATCGTGGCAATGTGAAGAGATTAGAGAGAAGGAGAGAGACAGAGAGAGAGAGCATTGAGTAGATTAAAAATATATTTATAGAGGATATTGATTAAACTAAAGCCATTAGGCAATTGAAAAGACTACTCATCATGTAACAGCTAGTATTTATAAGAAATGGGAGAGCAGGGTCAAGGATTAAAGGAGTGTCAAGTTTTCTTGCCTGGTACGGGTACACTACTGACTCCTGCCACTGTTTGCCTGCACAAATTAACAAGTTGGGGAGACTTTCTAACAGCTTCGAGAAGTGCCAGGGTTTGAATTTGTACCCTTGAAAATTCCAGTGTTGAAACCTAATGGCCAATGTGAGACTATGAAGAGGTGAGATATTCAACAACTGATTAAGCCATATGGGCTTCTCCTGCATGCATGAGAGAAAGGCCTTAGAAGCATCACTGGCCCATACATCTTCTACCAGATGAGGACACAAAGCTCCTCCCTTTGAAGAATGCAGCCTTCACCAGACAACCCATCCTGCTGGCACCTTGACGCTGGATTTCCTACCTTCCAGAGCATTGATACCTAAATTTCAGCCCTTCTTGGTTTTACCCAGTCTTGGGTATTTCTGTGACAGTGGCACAAAAGAAACTAAAAGAAGGGAAATTTTACACATTTGTTCTGGACGTATCGCATTTGGATCAACATGAAGTTGTAAACAATTTTAAGTATAACCTGAGAACATAGTTGAGATATCAGCTAAGTTTTTAAAGCTGAAATTCTTGGGGAGGTCTCAGCCTCAGAATTAAGTAAGGCTAAGTGTCTTAGCCTGAGAATTAGGGCTAAGTTTGAGTGGGGCACTTTTCAGTGTAACTAGAGGTCCTATAAAAGCTGCTGCTCAATTCAGAAGGTTTAATACAAGAACTCAACTTAATTTCTAGCCTTAAATACTAAAGCACCAATAATAAACCAGGTATTGTTCCTCAAAAGTCCCTGCTCTGTGGAATCACAATCCAGGAGGTACCCATGTACTCCGGGAAGTGCTTCATTCTAAGTGGGGAGGACAGATTCTGCCAAGTGCCATTTCCCCTGCATCTCCCATATTTGTCACTCCAGTCCTAATCTTGGCATCCCACCACCGCGCTTATACAAACCACAGGAATGTGGCAGGAACATGCAAGTTCTGCAAAGCAAGTTAGTTGTACCTGTCAGTGTCCACAAAGAGCTGTGGCAGGAGATAAACTGAACCGAAGGAAATTAGCTGCGGTTCTGTGGGAGTCAAGAGAACTATTTCATGAGCACCAATGACATTGGGAATTTTCAGAATCAAAAGAGAGAAAAAAGCTTAACCAGAAAAAGAGGCAGATGCACAGCCAGAAGCAGCCGGAGATACTCCAGGCAAACACTTGGGGTCAGATATCAAAGTGAGCCCCCCCCTCACAGGCACAGACTGTGGGCTCACCGTCCTTTCCACTCTGTCACAGTTATACAGAGGAAGCAGATTCTAGCCCTCATACATAATGCTCTGTCCTATGACCTATCTTGACTGTTGAAAGCATTCAGTCCTGTGAAGCTCTTGTGCATTTTTGAGCATCTTTATAAACAAAAAATATAGTGCATGCTGTAAGTTAAATGACTCACTGCAAACTGGAAAGCTCTCCTTGTGAAAAGAATTTTAAACACAGGAAAGGTGTTCTGGAAAGAACTCTGGTGACAGATAGCTCAGAATAAAATCTTGGCTCAGTACTTCTTGCGTGATCAGGCACATTTCTTAGCTTTGGTTGCCTAATCTGTAGGCTCAGAGATTAGCATTAATTTTCTAGTAAATATCATAGCAGGAACAGCAAAAGACATAGACTTTGCAAACCCAAGGATGTTCAAATAAATTTAGAATTCAAAACATGAAAGTTGGATAAAATAATATCATTTTGTATTTTCAAAGTTCTTCTGTGGGGTGTGGATGTCTTTTAAATTCTGTTTACAAATTGAATAGCTCCTTTTTGTAGCTCATCTCTCTCTTGCAGTGCTTTCTGATACACAGCTGGCAGGAGACTACGGGCATCGCCAGGAAACCGCTTTGGTCAGCTCCACAAGCTTATTAGACATATTTCCTGTTCTCTAAGGCACCCCAGTGACAGTTCTACCAGTTGCTTCTTCAGTGTGTAGCATGAGTCATCATTTTTCTGGCCTGCCATCGTATTTTACCTACTATGGTTCCATCCTCTACTAATAGCTTGCTTGACATCTTTCCAGCCTTTGCTAACACTTTTCTTGCTGTTGCTGTGGTCTTTGTTACCAACCTTGGTCCACAACTTTCCCAGTCAGCACTGGCTGTATCACTTGAAAGCCAATGTCACACATCTTAGGCATTTGCTGTGACAACACTGCACTTTATAGATATATGCTTTTGTATCAGTTAACCCTTGTTTATAACAAGCCATTTGTCTTGGTTACTTTTCTCTTATTGCTGAGACAAAATACCTGATGCCCAGAATTAAGGAAGGAAATGTTTATTTAGCTCATGGTTTATGGAGGTTTCAGTCCATACTTGGCTGGCTCCAAGGCAGAGTGGCACATGGCAGAGCGCAACAGTTCATGGCAGCGGAAGACAGCAAAAGCACCAAGAGCAAAATGGGAGGAGCAGCAGCCAGCAGCCTCTTTCTCTCCCTTACATTATATTCAAACTACCCGTCCCAGGGTGGGTGTAGCACTCACACCCATCACCCCAACATTGGACCATGAACCAATCACAAACTCTAGAAGCCCACACCATGACTCCATGAGGCTTTGGGCGGACATCCAGACACAAACCATAACTTCATTCCAGCAGAGTCTCTCAGAAGTTTAATTACTCATTAGCTTGCAACTCTGGAGACTGTTAATTTTCACTGGACACGTGGGTATTCTTTCTCGTCTTGGTCTCACGTAAACTGTTCCTGTGGTTGCATTCAGCTGGCTTGTTGGCTGTTTGTTTAGGAATGGCCCCACATAGCCGGCCTACGGCTGAAGTGACAGTGGCAACTGGACCACATGTCTCCAAACAACTATAAAGTGGCCTGGGCTTCCTTCCTTGCTAATCCCAAAAGCAGGAAGACAAAGTTTCAGTGAGCAATCACTTTTTAAGTCTCTGCTTGCGTCAAGCTTTCCACTTTTGCATCAGTAAAAAAGTCACTTGGCCAAGCAAAGAGTCACCATGGGCAGTGACTAGGTGTAGGAATGTTTATAGAGAAGACAATTTTGTGAACAGTCTGTCGCAGGTGGTGGTGTCTGAGTGTGGTTATAAAGAACACATAGGATTTTATGGATAGATAAATGCAAAGAGCACTCGCTGCAAGTAGAGAAAACACTGTCACTTTTATGCTGCAGAGGAATAAACATAACCTACCCTGAGAGCGTGTTTTTGCCCTTTCTTCATATTGCCAACTTTCAATTCTGCAAATATCAAACTTTTAAAAAAGAGCTTACAAAAACTAAAATTAGACCCATGTCTATCACCATGCACTCAACTAAAATCAAAACGGATCAAAGATGTAAATATTAAAACAGAAATGCTAAATCTACTACTAGAGAAAGTAAGTAGAAATCTCGAAGACTTGGGGGTAGGCAGAGAGTTAATGAACAAAACCCCAAACTACATGGGAAATACTTTAAAGAATCAGCAACTGGGTTGTCATCTTATTGAAAAGTTTTTGCACATCAAATGAAATCACCAACAGAGTAAAAAGAAAATCTATGCGTTGGGAAAAAAATTTAGCCAACTGTCCCTCAGACAAAGGACTTCTATCTAGAACATATAAAGAATTTAAAAAATCCAAATTGAAAGACCCAATCCAAAAATGGGCCTCTGAGATGAATATACACTTGTCAGAAAAGAAATACAAATGGCAAATAAATATATGAGAAAACGTTCAACATCATTAATCATTCAAGAAATGCAAATTAAAGCAACACTGAGATTCCATCTCATCTCAGAAAAAACGGCTATCTTCAAGAAATCAACCAATGCTGGAGGGGATATGGGGAAAAGGAACATTTCTCCACTGCTGGTGGCCCCCTTCCACCCCTTTCTGTTCCACCCTGCAAGCCTTTTGATTGGTCCCACCCATACCTAGGGTGGGGCTTCCACTATCCACACCCTTACTCCCAAATCTTTATGACATGCTAATCCACATTTACACGCCCTAGTCCAGCCACCTTCAAAACAACCCATCTACAAGCACAGGAGGCTCTGGGGGGTGCATCTAGACACAAGCCGTAACGCCATCCAAAGACAGTTCAGATGGAGTATGGAAGTGGTGATGGGGAGTGCATGAGAACAACAAGCAAATGGCAGACGTCCTTGAAAGACAAAAGATTCTTCTGACTAGGACGGGTTTTATACCTGTAGCTAGGCCGGAGGAAGCCAAACTTGGTGATGGTCGCTTTTATGCAGAAAATATTCTAAGCAGTGACAGTAGTTGCTGTATCCTGTGCTTGTCACATAACCTGCCATATTCTACTTTCTGAAATTGAATAAAAACAGCTGCATCGAGGTATATTACACATCAAGCTGCACAAGCCAGACTGTTGTGCTACCAGATCTTGTCTGTCTTGCCCAGGTGCCTGTTGTTGGACCTCTGTGGTCTAGATGATGAAAATCGAGCCTCAGAGCAGTTGTAACTCAATTCTACATATGGTGCCCTTGTGACCTATGTGATCTAAGGAGAGTGCGAGGCGTGGCGGCACACTTGTACAATTCCCGCTACTTGGGAGGCTGAGGCAGGAGGATTAGAAGTTGGAGATAAACCTGGGTGATTTAGTGAAAGAGACCCATCTCAAAATAAAATAGAAAGTGCTAAGGAAACAGCTCAGGGGTAGAGTGCTTGCCTAACGTGCTCTAGGCCCTGGGTTAAAAAACCCAGTGAACTAATAAGCCCTTACATCTGGAGTTTTGAAAAATAATAACAATTATTCTTTTATTTTGGGTGGGGTGTGGGGAAGTTAATTTTAGAGCATTAGAGATGAACTGGGGATTATAAATACAGTGCATCCTTTCATTTTAGTACTGCGCAAAGAGCTAAGAGCTTTATCTAAAGCTATAAATTCTGGTGGTTGCAGGGTTTAAACGTTAACCCTGCTCACTTGTGTTGGTCTCGTGTTCTTTCCACCACAGACATGGGTACTGAGAACTCAGTCCTGCTGCTAACTACAGGAAAGGCTCTGACTCATGTTAACAACTGACTCATCATCTCACAACTGCTTCAGAAAGTGAAACATCCATATGGCCCCAACTTCCAAGTGCTTATTTAGAATAGGACAGTGAACATAATGTAGTCCCTACTTTTGCTGGGTTACATCCACATAACGTAAAAACATAGTTGATGACTTTAGCATCTTGTAACTGCCGGGCATTCATTTGTCAACAAATATTTTGTAAGCACCTACCATGTGCTGTCACTTTTCTAGATACGGAGAAAAAGTCAATCAGAAAAAAATATTCCTGCTATCAGGGAGTCTATAAGGTATTTATTTAAAATGTAGTTTCTTTTCCTTATTAATACATACATATTCAGACATAAAAAATAATATGGTATAGTGTAAACACCATGTTTTAGTCACCAGGAGATCTGAAATTTAATCTTAATTTTACTTTTTATAAACTGACTCTTTAAAATTTATTTTAAAAATAATAGAAAAACATATTAACAAACAGATGTCCGTTTACAAGCTACCATAAAAACAATACAAGTAATGCAAAGTTACAGACAAAGTAGTAAAAAATTATCAATGGTTGTATTGTGTATCGATACCTTCAAAGTGGTTTCTCAGGAGACCAAACAGAGACATGCAAGACTGATCAAATAACTAATCATTAACTGTTCCTTTCAGTAAAGTGATAGGAGTCAGTAGTACAACTATATTAGCTATCCTGTATATACATACATACATAATTTCCCTTTCTTTTCTTTCTCTTTTTCCCTCACCCCAGTTGGTCTTTACTTTTGAGAATGTTCCTTTGATTTCACAATGTCTGTCATGCCTCCTAATTTTTGTTCACTCTCAAGTTCTTACACTAGTGAGACAATACAATGCTTACACATGGAGGTCTTGTTCATTTCACTTATGAGTATGGGTTCTAGTTGTGACCATTTATCTGTAAAAGCCTCGACTTTATCTTTCTTTATACCTGAATAATATTCCATTATATAAAAGCACCACAATTTTTTTATCCATTCCTCAGTGGATGGACGTTTGGGTTGCTTCCACAATTTAGCAATTACAAATTGCACTGCTATAAACATGGGTGCACATGTATCACTGTGATATGATGTTTTCAGATCTTCTGGGAAAATACCCAGAAGGGGAATGGCTGGGTTGAATGGGACCTCCAGACCTAGTTTGCTCAGGAATCTCCAAACTGATTTCCACAGTGGTTTCACCAATCTGCATTCCCACCAGCAGTGGAGAAGAATTTCTATTTCTCCACAGCCTCACCAGCATTTGTCATTGGTTGATTTCTTAATGGTAGCCATTCTTACTGGGGTGAAATGAAATCTCGATGTTGTTTTAATTTGCATTTCTCGAATGACTAATGATGTTGAACATTTTCTCATGTATTTATTTGCCATTTGTATTTCTTTGTCTGAGAAGCATGTGTTCATCTCAGCTGCCTATTTTTCGACTGGGATTTTGAATTTGGGGAAGGGCTGATGCTTTTTAATTCTTTACATGTTCTAGATAGAAGACCTTTATTCAAGGGACAGCCAGCTAATAGTTTTTCCCAATTTGTGGCTTTTCTTTTTACTCTGCTGGTGATTTCTTTAGATGTGCAGAAACGTTTCAGTAGGATGAGATCCCAATTGTTGATTCTTTGAAGTATTTCCTGTGTGGTTTGATTTTTGTTCATGAACTCTCTGCCTACCCCTATGTCTTCAAGATTTTTACCTATTTTCTCTTCCAATAGATCTAGTGTTTCTGTTTTAATATTGAGATCTGTGATCCATTTTGACTTGAGTTCGGTGCATGGTGATAGATTTGGGTCTATTTTCAGTCTTTGGCAGGTGGCCAGCCAATTTTTGCAGCACCATTTATTAAAGAGGCTCTCTCCCTTCCAGTGAGCTTGGTTGGCCCCTTTGTCAATGATTATACTGAATGTGTAATTGTATATTGCTGTTTCGTTGACTTTTATTAGTCTGACATTATTTCTCTTTGCCTCATCTTGCAGCTGTTGAATTGATTTTTCCTGGATCCTTGTTGATTTTAAGAGGTCCTTCCTTTCATGATCATTAGCTGCCATGCTACTTTCAAGACCTGAGATTCTCTTTGCAGCTTCATTCAAGCAGTTTTCCCAGCTTTCAAAGGAAGTTTTGATTTCCTGAAAATTTCTTTGAGTCTGTTTCATGCATTCCACTTCATTCCTACATTGTTTATATAAAATTTCCATCCATTTCCTATGTTCATCTATTTTTTATGTTTCTTCTCTAGATGTGTAGAGCAATTCTTTCATTATTATTGTCATTTAACTTTTTGCCTGAGAGATTATTTTTGACCTGATCTCTTCTGAGTCCTGATAGAGTTGTTTCTTTATTTCCATTGCAATCATTTCAGCAATTTCAGGTGTGTGCTTACCAAGTTGTTCTCTGTTGTTGTCTCTTGGATTTGTTCTGAGTGGGATGGAATTCTGAGATTGTGTTTTAGTCCTTTGTCTTGTTATGTTTGATGCCAGAGGCAGAGCGCTCAGTCTCCCTCTTCTCTGGCAGCTCAGCAAAGTTTGCTAGTGTCCCTAGTTTTCCTGGTGGTCTGCCCTGCCCCTCAGTGTCTGCTGAGCTGCACTGCTTAGTCTGGGCTCTTCTGGCAGATGGTGAAGTGCACCTAGTTCTCCCAGGTCTCAGACGTGAACTGTGATGTCAGCTGATGCCAAACTGTCCGATCCGGTGTCTCCTTGCAGCTAAGGGCACACATATTGCCCAGAACTGGGCTGCACTGGTGGGGCAATCACAGATCAGTGGTCCTGTGTCCCCAGGCAGTTCAGGGCATAGCCAGAACCCAGACACGAATTGCAGCTTCAACAGTCTGTGGACCACCTGATTCCATGTCTCCAGGCAGCTCAGGGCGTGCACAGGAGCCTGATGTGGCCTGTGCTGACAGTGATCAGGGACCGCCTGTGTCTGTGACCTGCAGAAGGTCAGGGTGCAAGTAAAGCCCAGACACAAACCACGGTGCTAGCATTTCATGGATCCCCTGCTCTAGTACCTCCAGCAGCCCAGGGTAAGCGCAGGGAGAGCCCAAACATGAACCTCAGAGTTAGCAGTTCCTGGGCCTTCTGAGTGAGGATCTCCTGTCCGCATCGGGTGCACGGAGGGTGGAGACTCAGGCTGTAATGGCGGTGGGGTCGTGAGTCACCTGCTCTGCCCCAGGAATTAGATGGGAAAATCTAAAAATTGACTTTAGAAAACTTATACAACTTCCTTGGGCCCCAGTTTACTGTTATGTAAAACAAGAGGAACAGGTTAAATCTCCATAGTAGCTAATAGCCACATCTGATTACTTAGTGAAAATGTAAATTCAACGTATTTCAAAAATTTTAAAATTACTTTATTATACCAACCACATTTCAGGTGTTTAGTAGTCTCGTTTCTAGTAGCTATGATATTGTAGCTACAGAATTCCCATCACCTCAGAAGACCTTATGTGGGACCGCTGTGTATAGTAAACACTCCTTAAGGACTATCCTGATTGAAACTAGAGATTAAACAGTATGAGCACTTGAGATCTTTCCCTTCTTTTTTTGATAAGGTTGGCTAGGGGTTTATCAATTTTATTTACTCTTTCGAAGAACCAACTTTTTGATTCACTAATTTTTTGTAGAGTTTTCTAGTAAAAATCTTGAAGACATAGGAGTAGGCAGAGAGTTCATGAACAAAAATGAAGCTTCAAGGGAAACACTTCAAAGAATCAATAATTGGGACCTCATCCTACTGAAAAGTTTTTGTACATCTAAAGAAATCACCAGCAAAGTAAAAAGAAAACCCACAAATTGGGAAAAAATACTAGCTGGCTGTCCTTCAGACAAAGGTCTTCTATCTAGAACATACAAAGAATTAAAAAACATGTATCTGTCCAAATTCAAAGA
>PVLD010022198.1:0-29791 GCA_004027595.1 Dinomys branickii | reverse complement strand
CGGCTCGCCCGACACGCGTGAAACGTGGGACCGCCGGGCGTCTCCGCCGCTAGCAAGCCTATCTCTGTCGGGAGTCGCCGGGGGGTTGCACCGCCTTGGGGGGGGGGGCGGGAGGGCCCGAGGCGGCCGCGCTCCCACTGCGCCTGGACCGATCCCCGCTTCTTCCCCGCGGGGATCGTCCCCGGCTCCCAGCGTCTGGGACTTTCCCACGTCTCGCCCCGGCAGCCTGGTCCGCCCTACCACATCTCCCCCGGCATCTCAGAGAAATACTTCCAGTTTAAACTTCCCAGCTGAGGTTCCGGCATTCACGCTCACCAAGTCTGTCTCGAGCTGGTGGTGTTTATTAAGGAGGTTCGCTCCCTTGCTGCTCACCCGGTCGCCATCTTCCCCGGTCGACCTCCCTAGGTGTAAATGTCAGGGATTAAATGTTCTTCAATTTTTTGTTTGACCTATTGTGTTTTTCATACATAAGAGCATATCATCTGCAGTGACAATTGCACTTCTTCTTTTCTGACTTTCATTTCTTTTCTTGCCTAATTGTTCTGAGTAGGACTTCCAGTGCTATGATGAATAGAACTGCAAGAGTACACATTCATGCCTATTCCTGATCTCAGTGAAAAAGCTGTCCACTTTGCATCACTGAGTACAGTATTAGCTGTAGGCTTGCCATACATGGGCTTTATATCCTTTAGAGTGTTGAGATACAGTCCTTCTACACCTTTTGGGGTGGGGTGTCTCTCTTTGTAGTTCAGGATGGACTTGAACTCACTACATAGACCAAGCTGTCCTCAAACTCATGGCGATTCTCCTGCATCAGCCTTCTGAGTGCTAGGGTTACAGGCATGTGCCATCATGCCTGGTGAGACGTTTTCTGCTTTTTTAAATTATGAAAGGATATTGGCTTTTATTCAATGCTTTCCCACATTTATTATATTGGTCATAAGATTTTCATCCTTTGTTCCATTAATATGGCTTCTCACATTTATTAATTTGTGTATGTTGAGTCACTTTTCCATCCATTCCACTCAAATCCTGCTTGGTTTTGGTATATGCTCTTCCTAATGTACTGCTGAATTTGATTCATAGTACTTTGCTGAGTTTTGTATCTATGTTTATCACACATATTAGTCTGTAATTTTCTTTTCCATACATGAGATCCTTGTCTTGCTTTTGCATTGAGGCCTCCTAAAATGAATTTGACATTAACTTTTCTTTAAGTGCTTAGTAAAATTCATCAGTGAAGCCATGGGGTCTAATACTTTTTCTGCTGGAAAGTTTCTGACTACTGATTTCTATTATTTGAGCATAGTTTGTACCCTCCGAAACTCATGATAGATTTTGCTATTATGGCAGTGTTTGGGGTGGGACATTTAAGAGGTGATTAGATTATTAAGAGGTATTAATACTGTTCTCACAGTTATTTCTCATGGGTCTGGATTAGTTGAGACTGGCAAGGTGGTATACACTTAAAATCTCAGCACTCTGAGAGGCCAAGGCAGGAAGATTGCAAGTTCCAGCCCAGCCTGGCATGTTAGTGACTTAGCAAGACCCTGCCTCCAAACAAAAAGTACAAACGGTTAGGCCTGTAACTAAGTGTGAAGGCCCTGGGTTAGGTCCCCCATATTGCTGCCCCCCCACCCCGCAAAAAGAGAGTGGTTGTTACAAAGTTACAAAGTGAGACTAGCCTGGAGTGGTAGTGCATGCCTGTAATCCCAGCACTTTGGAGGCTGAGGCAGGAGGATCATTGTGAGTTCGAGGCCAGCCTGGGCTGCAGTGAGCTCAAAGCTGGCCTCAACTGCAAAGTGAGTCCCTGTCTCAAAAAGACCAAAAAAATCCAAAAACAAAAAACAAAAACAGACAGAACAAAACAATGAGTTGACAGGCGTGGGGGCTTAATCCCAGCACTCAGGAGGCTGAGGCAGGAGGATCATTGTGAGTTTGAGACCAGTCTGAGCTACAAAGTGAGCTCAAGTTCAGCCAGAACTGCATAGTGAGACCCTGTTTCAAAAAGACACACACACACAAAAGAACAATAACAAAGTGAGACTATACCTTACGTTCAACTTCTTCCGCGTATGTCCACTTCTCCTTACAACATTCTACCATGTTAAGAGCAGCGTAAAGCCCTTATCAGATATGGCTACCAGTCTTGAACTTCCTAGCCTATAGAACCATGAGCCCAAATGAGCCTTTTTTCTTTACAAATTTCCCAGAGTCAGGTAATTTGCTATAGCCTCAGAAAATGGACTAAGACACTAATTCAATCTTTTTATTTATTATTGTTTTGTTCACATTTTCTTTTTATTCATGACTAGTAAGCTGTCTGCTTCTCAGAATTTAACCATTTTTTGTAGACCTTTTAGTTGGCCTAGGTAAGGATTTGTCAATTTGCTTACCTTTTCAAAAACCATCAAGCTTAGCCTGGCTGCAATTCTTCGCATTTATCCTGTCTCTGCAAATTTTGGGGTTAGCATTTGTTGGTAGGGCATCCATTTTATGATATGTCTAAGAAAAGTCATTAGTTTGCAGTTTCTCCAGCTTTTTCAAGTCATAAGTTTCACTTCAGTTACATTCTGAAGTCAGAAATCCTAGATTCCGTTTTCTATTCTAGAGATGCCTTGGCGTTTAAATGTGAGGGTTTCTCACCACTCTCATCGTTGTATCAACTTCCCAAGTGATACTTCCAGCTAAGAAGTATTCTTTTCTGAAGTCCATACTCACAGACACAAATGCCTAGTCCAAAACTAAACTCCTAGTCTTTCCCAACGAACTTCTTTTGTCTTTCTCATCCTACGTGGAAAATCCTAAGCGTTATTCTTAATTCTACTCGTTCTCAACCATATTCCATCCACCATAAAATCCTGTTACCTCCATCTTTAAGAATATCCATTTCCCATCCCGTAAAGATGAAACTCAATGAAGCGTGAAAAGATCAATTAATTGTCCCCAATTATAATGGCTTTGAAAAGCATAATTTTTTGTTTGTTTCAAGATTTAAACTAATGTACTGATGGTTATGAAACCTAATTAGAGCATGGACAAGAAAAATTGAAAATGTTCTAAGGCGCATAGCAGGGGAGCTGTGGACTTTCTGCATGTGTGGAAGTGTATCGCTTCTCTCGAGCTGTAACCCATGGTAAGTGGGAAAATGGGCTGTTTAACAGATCCAGCCAAGCTCCAGGGAGCCCTTGGCACCAAATGATGAAGTGACTGCTACCAGGTTACCATCCACTGAAGAGACTTTTTTTTTTTTTTGTGGTACCGGGGATCGAACTCAGGACCTTGCACTTGCCAGGCAAGCGCTTATTCAACTGAGCTATATCTCCAGCCCCCTGAAGAGACTTTTGGATGAAGTGTTGGGGACAAGGATAAGGTTATATCTAGGACAATTCTTTGAGTAGGTTCTTCAAGTAAGACCCATGATGATAAGATGTGAACGAGGGTCAGGATTCACGAGGGATGACAATCTTTGCATGTTTTAGCAGAATGAATTTTTTTAGAATAATAATGTTTGCTGCTTGTCTGTATGCTCATTGCTAAAAAGGATCTTCTTAACTCAGGTTTAACTCAGCCATTTATATTAAGTGGGGTATGTTTCTGTATGTGAATATTGCTCTATAATAAAGGACGTGAAGATAATGTGCATTGAGAATAGTTTGAAAAATAATCACTTGACTCAAATTTTATCTCTTGATCTTTTACTATTTCAACGATAACTTTGAAAGATTAAACTTGGACTATTGGTATCATGTAGTGTTTAAACCAATATTTCCCTGAATAAAAGATTATAAACATATTAAAATAAAAGAATATGCATTTCTTTGTTCCACCACGTACATCCTTGGTTTCATTCATCACCATATCTCACCTGAATGTACTTCAGTGGGTTACCTGCTTTGACCCTTGTACTCTACTCCTATAATTTATTCTTAATGAAGTGTCTAGAAAGGTTTTTTTTTTTTATATTTTGAGATAAAGTTTCATATTCACCCAAGGCTAGCCTGAAACTTGTGACCTTTCAGCCTTCCCTTGGAAGGCTGGTATGTGCCACCAGGCCCAGCCAGACAGATACTTTATAAGTTGTACATGATTAACAGATTTTCCACTGAAAACTCTCCAGTAGATTTGCAGATTAAAGCCAAAGTCTTTTCACCAGTACACACACCCCTAAGTGAGCTAGACCACGTTATCTCAGATTTCTCAGCTCTGGCCAGGATGTCCTTCCACGCCTGGTGTCTGAATCCTTCAGTCACAGCCCTGCCTCAGGCCCTTGGAGTGAGGTCATCCTCTCCCAGATGCCTGCATGTCTCACTCCATTGTCTTTTTCAAGCCTTTGGCTAAATGCTGTTTTCACTTGAAGATTTTCCTGTATACTATGTTTAATCTCACTCTTTGTGGGTCTGATACTGTATTTTATCTTTTCTTATAACTCTCATCCATTCTGGTTTTATTTCCTCGTGTGTCTAGAGATTTTTTTTTTTACCGTGAGAGTACACATTCCTTTTCCCTTTTTATTTTTTTGCAGTACTGGGGATCGAACTTAGGACCTTGTGCTTGCCAGGCAGGCGCTTATTCCACTGAGCTATATCCCCAGCCCTTTTTTCTTTTTTTGGTACTGGGAAGTGAACTCATGACCTCAAGCTTGCCAGGCAAGCACTTATACCAGTAAGCTATATCCATGGCCCAAGAGTATGATGCTTAGCACTTTAGATTCCAGAATCTTTGAATCCTGTGCTTGAAGAATGTTCCTCTACACAGGACTTTCAGCTTGGACCTCTGTGAATCCAGTGAGTTTAGCTCTCATGCTGAGTGAAGGAATAACTGGCTGCAAATGCTCAGGAGACTTTTGCCCTTCTCTGTTTACCCACAGCAAAGGTTAAATCTGGCAAACTGTCTTTGCCAGTGTGTGTCTTTTCTAGTTTGTGCATTTCTGATGTCACCCTTAGGAGTGGCTCCTGGCTTTGGGGGCAGTCTGCTTGGCTTTCAACTTCTTGGTGGTCAGGGACCTGCAGCTGCCCTGGGTTAAATGCTGGCTTGCATGCTTGTGGATCATGCTTCCTAGGGCTTTACATTCTGGACTGTTTTCCTTTACTTCCTGGAGAGCAGAGAAACATCATTTTGAAATATATTTAAAAAGCCATTCTGTACTTGGGTGGGAACATTCAATTTTACCAAATCACTGGAAACAGAAGCAGGAGACAGCATTTTAAAATACATTGACTGGGAACTTTACAGAAAATTATAAAGGCTCTAATTTAAAAGATGGTGTCTAGTCTTGAACAGATTGAATTAAAAAAATCACTGCATAATCATGGTCTAGTAAACTGCTGATGTCAAAGGAAGAGAAAAAGTAAAAGCGGAGAAGTCAGTCAGCACAAAGAATGACCGCTAAACTGGTAATGTGTTTCTTACTTGCAACATTAGGTGGCAAATGGCAGTGAGTATGTTAACTGGATTAAGTCCAAGCTAGGATAATATTCTGAGTTAAACTCTATGCTGTTACTCCCACCATGTTGGCACAGATTTTAAAAGTCCAGCTTTACACTGTGGTGGTCACAGTGTGGGGAAACCAGAGCTGTGCTGGTGGAGTGTCAATTGGGGTGACTTCTTACCACAGTTGGCAGTATCTAGTGACCGTGAAGGAAGGTGTGTGGTACCTGGGTAGCAGCCACTCCAGTTTCCTAGCAAATGCTTTTATGTAAATCCACAGAGGCCCACTGAATAATTATGATGTCCAAAATTAGAAGTAGTCTACGGTCATCAGTAGGAGAACAGGTCACTGAATCGCATAATTCACATTGAATAGAATGCATGAAATTGATGTTATGTATTTCAGTGACTACAGGTTGGTCATTTTATTTTTCAATTTAAAAATATTGTATTGCAGGGAGATCTATATTTATATCAATTTAAACTTTTAATACTGTAGAGGATCAGAAAATGCCAGCCCTGAACACGGCACTTTGGCATAAGGATTATTTTGAGCTGAAGACAGCTAAGCCTGCCCTCCTTCTAGTTGGCTAAAAGCGAAGACTCTTGGTTGAAACGTCTCAGTTTCCAGTACTGGGTGGGGGTACACAGTTCTTGATCATCAGGATTTTCAATCAGGAGCTGACTAGAGTCTCTCAGCCCAGAGAGGATTCTGCATAACAAGCTTCACGTAACTGCCTTTCTTTTTCATTAATTTTCTCACAAATTTATTTTCCCACCATTTTCCAGCCGTAAGAACATGAACTCCTTTTTCTGTCTTCACTCTTCCACAAGCGCGTTGCTCTTAGTAAAGATGTAATAAGAGCCCCACATTCTGACCATTTCTTTGAGTTACTCACCTCCAAGTTTATCTTGTACGCGTGTATTGTTCCCATTAATGACTCCGTGTTCTTGTGTTAATCTGTCCCCTTTTGTCAGTCTAATTTTCTAAGCCCCGATGCAAAACCCAAGAGAGTAGAGGAAAAGGTGTTTGGTTCCCTTTCCCTACGTTACTTACGAAAATAGGTGTATGTAATAAAAGCATGAAAACGGGGTGGAAAATTCACCATTTTAATAAGGAGAGCTATGTTCTTCAGAAAGAGATAGAAGAAATGGGACCAAAAAGGTATCTCTAGCATTTTATTCCTTGAAAACAAAAATATCTAATCGGGTATATAGCTCAGCAGCACAGAGCCTGCCTGGCAAGCATGAGGTCATGAGTTTGATTCTCGGTATCCAAAAAAATTAGAGATCTAAACAAAGAAATTAACCTTTAAAAAGTCCCAGTGGAAGGTATATGCTGTTAAAGTATTCTATATTATTCTCTGAACTTGTGTTGGGAATAATGAACACAAATTAAGAGCTGTAAGAAAATGTATTGCATTTTTTCATATATTCTGTACAGACTTTTTTTTTTTTTCTTTTTGCAGTACCAGGGATCAAACTCAGGACCTTGTACCTACCAGGCAGGTGCTTATTCCACTGAGGTATATCTCCAGCCCCATGTACAGACTTTCTTAAAAATAGTTCTTCAGTTAAATTTATTAAGTATAGATGTTTAATCCTGTAATTTTACTTATTTTAAAATGTATTTACTTCTAAGATGTTTCATCAAGTTTCTTTTTATACCCAGTTTTTACTTATATATTTTGACACAGTATATAAAAGTGCATGACTTGTGTATATTTCCAGTGAAATATACATTTTATCAATTTAAAATGTCTTTTATTTTCAGACTGTATCTTTTTTTTTTGGTCTTTTTTTTGAGACAGGGTCTTGCTATGCAGTTCAGGCTAGCCTTGAGCTCACTTTGTAGCCCAGGCTGGTCTCCAAGGATCTTCCTGCCTCAGCCTCCTGAGTGCTGGGATTACAAGCGTGCACCACCATGACCTGCCCAAGGGTTTGTTTTCTGTTTGTCATTGAAATGTACTTTAGTATTGTTCATTAGTTGTGTGTTGTCGCATAAGAAACCATTCCAAACATCTGGATTACAACCTCCTTTGTTGCTTAGTATTTCAGTAGGTCAGCAAGCCGGGCTTGGCTTGCCTGCGGGTTTCTCTGCTCACTACCTCAGCTCACTTAGGCAGCCCCGCCGCCTGGTGGCTCAGCTTGGACTCTTTCTGCATGACCTCTTCTGCTCCAGGGGCCTTGCCTGGGCCTTGTCAGCAGCGGGACTCCAGTGAGGGTGGTAGTGGACACTGTGGAGCATCTTGAGGCCTAAGTGTGGGAGTCTCATGACATCACTTCTGCACCATTCTGCACCATCCTGCTATGAAGCCAAGCGGCCTGGAGTTGGAGCATGGAGAAGAAAACTCAGGGAGTTGCGGAGAATGGCAGAATATCATTTATAATGAGACGGGTCTGCGAACAGTACAACTCCCAAACAGCCAAATTAGAATTTAGTAGCACTTTTTAATAGTTGAGCCCAACGATCCTCACTCACGCCTCTGTTTCAAGGCTGAGAAGTGAGAGCCCCGAGCCCATTGTATGCAGGGCTTATAAAGACCAAAACCACAATGAATATACGGATGTAGCGGGTATGTTATGCTTGGGTAACTGTCCTGTTTCTGGCAGGGACGAGCAATGCTCTTTGAGTTCTTTTTGAGAAAGAACAAGGAATATTTAAATAGTAATTATGTTACCGTACATGATTTTAGCTGTTTGAGGTGAATCAGGGGTCAAGCATGGGATCAGTCTAGCAAGCAGCTGGGTACTTGGGCCATTACATTCACCACTGGTTTTTGTTAATGAATCAAATCATAGATTCATCAACTATATCCTCATTGGGGAGGTTTTCGTATTCAGTTTGGAGTATCATCAGTTTGACAGATTGAATCCTCCCCTGAATATATCTTAGCAATTTACAATGCAGGGACCAACCGTAATCGCTATAAGTAATAGCATTAATGGTCCAGCTAAAGCTGTTATGAGGGTGGTTAACCATGGTAAGGTCGAAAACAAATTTTGGAACCAATTTTGTTCTTGTCTCCTCTGTTTCTCTCTCTTTTGCAGCCTCTTTTTTAGGTAGCCTAAACTTCTTTGGATTACTCCAGAATGGTTGGTATAGAAACAACAAGTTTCTCCTAGGGCTAGACATAATCCCCCTTGTTTTAGAAAAAATAGGTCTAAACCTCTTATTTTGCAAAACCATCTCAGCCAATGACCTGAGAGTCTCCTCTAGCTTATTGACTGACTGTTCTAAGGTGGCTAAATCCTGGTCTATCTGTTGACTTAGTTTTTTATAATTTTGATCAGAAGTAACCAGAGCAGCTGTCCCCAGTGCAGCTGATCCAGCCATGCCTACACCCAGTAATGCTGGTATAAGGACAGGGTTCGCTTTCCTGACTCTAGGCAAATCTGTCAGGGCCAAATGTGGTCTACCTCCCTCCCCAGAACAATAAAGCACTTGGGGAAGAATGTGACATAGGACACACAATTCTGGGGGTCTCTGTACAACAACTTGATAAAATATACATGGTGTTATGCCAGCAGTACAAGCAAACCAAGTTCTGCGAGGAGCTTTTAGATGTAAACTGGGGGAGTAGGTTTCATTTACCTTATCAATTACATTGGCACAGATGTTAGCATAGGGAGATTTTGACACATTATTAGTTTTAGTCTTAACACAAGTGCCTTTTCTTTGTAAATCACCAAGGGTCAGAACAGGGTTTTGTAATAGTCCACTTAGCTGTGTCTTCTGGTTCCACAGGAACAGTCTTAACGTGAGAATGGTGAATCTAGTGACACTTGTCAGTGACTGTGACAGCTGTTGGTGTGCTCAAGCTCCAGACTGAGCCGCCAAGGTGTCACTGGGCTTTTCAGGAACCGCTTGATGTTCTCAAAACAGATGATGAGTGGACTGGAGGAAAGGCTGAAGGGCCTGTAGGGACTTTTTTATTTTTTTAAAAAAATAAAAGTACAAAAACATATTAACAGACACCAATTAGCATAAAAAATAGTACAATCACAACTATCTATAGACAAGGTGACATGGTCTCAACAGTGGTTATTGCTTTATCCATTGATATCTTCAAAGTGTAAATCTATGAACCCATATACAGACATGCAAAATTGGTCAGACCATTAATCCTCTCAACAACATAAAAACACAAAAACCAAACATCCAAAGACAGAAAACAAAACAGGCAAAAAAAACACCAATAGTTGCTGCTTTGCATATTGATATCTTTGAAGTGTGTGTTCAGGATAATACATACAGACATACAAGATTGATCAAATAACCCGTCATCAATTATTCCTTAGCATTAAGTGATATAATACAATAGTAGAACCATGTAGGGACTTAATAAGTTCTCTGTTAGTGATAGCTGCCAGCTTGTCATCATGGAGACGAGGAACCAGGGGAGGGGGTCACCCATACATAGCCTCAAAGGGAGTGATTCCCAGGCTTAAGGGGAATCACACTGTGCATGCAGAAGGGTGAAAGGAAGGAGACTCGACCAGTTTTTGCCAGACTCCAAAGCTATTTTAGTAATTTTTTTTTTATAGTTCTGTTCCTTTTTTTTTTTTTTTTTTACTTGTCCCTAACTTCGAGGTTGGTAGGCACAATTTTTTTTAATTAATCTCCAAAGCTGTAGCTAGATTTTGGGTCACCTGGGGTGGCCGCATTGTAAGGATCCTAATATTTCTAAGCCTAATATTTCTAATCTATTTTCCTAGAAAACAGATTCTAGGAGAGAGATGAGTCCCTGGGCTATGAAAGCCAGGCCATTGTCAGACCCCAGAGATAAGGGCAGGCTGAATCTGGGCACTATCTCATATAGAAGCTTTTTGGCCACAATAAGAGCAGACTCAGTCCAGGTAGGAAAAGCTTCTGTCCAGCCAGTGAAGGTGTCTGTGAAAACTGGGAGGTATTTGTCTAATCTCATCTCAGTAAAGTCCAGTTTCCAGTGGTCTCCGGGGTACAGTCTTCCTTGTCGGACTCTCGAGACTTGGGGTGCCGGCTTGGAGTTGACGCGGATGCACTGTGGGCATTTGAGGCTAGAAGCCTTCATCAGCTGTGACAGTTTGGGAATAAAATATTGTTCCTGAAAAAGCTCTGCCAGTTTGATTCCCCCCAAGTGTGTGGCTCGGTGAGTCTCTTGGACAAGGTGAGGTCCAAGTGCTCCTGGGATAAGAATCCTCTTACCCAGGAGCATGAGCCAGTCTTCTGTAGGAGAAGGTTTTGCCTTTAATTGTTGTGCTAGCCTCAAGTCGGAATCTGAATATGACAACTTAGGCAAGAGCGGGAGGATTGGCCCCACTGGTTTTAGGGCTATAGCTCTTGCTGTTTGCTTGGCAAAGGCGTTTCCCCTGGCAACAGGGGAATCTTTTTGATGTCCCCGACAGTGTATGATTGCCACCTTTTTGGGGCGCCAGATAGCAGCTAGAAGATCTAGGATCTTGGGGACATTTTTGATTTTATTTCCCCCTGTAGTTAAGAGTCCTCTTTCCAGACAAATAACTCCATGTACATGTACAGTTGCAAAAGTGTATCAACTATCAGTGTACACATTTATGATTTTATTAGATCCTCATCTTAAAGCTTGAGTCACAGCTATCAATTTAGCTCTTTGGGCAGAGGATCCAGATCCCAGTGCTTGGGCCCATATTACCTCAGTCTCAGTGGTCACAGTGGCACCCGTCACTCAGCTGCCTTGATATAGATATCTGCTGCCATCAGTGAAAAGGGTGGCTTCAGGGTTGTCGAGCGGGACATCCGTCAGGTCCTCTCGTAGGCTGGAGGTGGAGTCTATGATGTCTACACAATTGTGTAGAGGCACTTGTGGGTCATCATCTGGCAGGAGGGTGGCTGGGTTTAAGGCTGTAGTGGACAGGCACTCAATATGATCAGCATCCAACAACAGTGCCTGGTATTGGACAATGTGGGCATTTGATAGCCATCTGTCTGGGGGCGTCCACAACAGAGTTTAGACTGTGTGCAGAGCCACAGTTTGAAGCTTCATCCAAAAGTCAATTTGTTTGCCTCCTTGGTCAGGAGGGCCATGGCTGCAATGGCCCACAGGCAATTTGGCCATCCAGAGGCAGTGGTGTCCAATCACTTGGAGAGATAGGCCACAGGCCTCTTCCATGGACCTAGACACTGTGTCAGTACTCCCTTTGCAATGCTTCGACTCTGCCACATACAGTTGAAAGGGTTTAGTCAAATTGGGTAAGGCCAGGGCTGGAACACTCACCAGTACTGATTGTAATTTTTGAAAGGCTTGTTCTTTTGTCTCCCTCCAGATTAGAGCCTCTGAGGGGTTTCCCCCTGTGGAGGCATGTAGCCGTTGGGCCAATTCCCCAGATCCCAAGATCCACAATTGGCAGTAGCCTAAGGCCCCTACAAATTTTTCCCCCCCCAGGGCAATAAGAACCTTGGCCATTTTGTTGTTCAATTCAAGTGGGTCTTTTCTATTGTTAAAGACCTTCTGGGCCACTTCTATCAGCTGAGATAATGGCATTCCCTTAAATCCTTTTAATCTTTGTAACTTTTTCCTAATATCTGGGGTCGACTGAGTAACGAATGCAAGATTTAAGGCGTGTCAGTTTTCAGGCGCCTCTGGATCTATAGCAGTGTAAATCCAATGTTTCTAGGAGGCGCTTCAAGAAAGCAGATAGCCCTATCTCTGTAACTTCAGACAAATTGTTAGGCTTCTGGGCTGCTGCCTTAAGGGCAGCCAGAAGAGTCTGGCGACACTGATCGAGAGCCTCCTTACATTGGTCATTATTGGAATCCCAGGAGGGGAGAGTGAGAGGGAACATGAAGCTCAGTCGGTCCGGGTCAGTGCTAGGGTTTCTGTCAGGTCCTAGGACCGGTTTGCGTCCCCGGGGCACAGATGCATTCGCGCTCTTCTGACGTGAAGAGAGTCTGAAGGAGCCGTTGGCAAGCATCCCATGTGGGCTGGTGGGTGAAGGAAACAGATTCTAGGAGAGAGATGAGTCCTGGGGATTTTGGGGTCCTTTATCCCAGGGGCAGTCTCCCGCAAGGGAAGGAGGGGAGCCGAGGGTGAAGGAGTAGAGGAAGAGAAGAAGAGTCAGGTTGGAGAGGAGAGGCAAGTACTGGGTGGGGGTGGCATGGCCACAGCGATAAATTTATTCTTTGGCTCCGTGGAGCATCCCCACCTGTTTGAACTGTATTTTTGGAGCCATGGAGGGGTGTCTAAGATTAGATCAACCCAAACCTGGATGTAAGTTACTTGGTCAGGGTGCCCAGGAGTTTTAAAGACAACTTTTCCAACCTGCTGAGAGATAGAAAAGTGAAATGTGCCCTCTGGGGGCCATGAGACCCCCAGTGAGGGTCATTCTAGCTCACAAAAGGTGCACAATTTTCCTGGAAAAAATTGGTTCTCCAAATCCTTTTGCTCTTTGCCTGAAATCCTTAAAATGCTTAAGAACACACTGCAGGGGTGACATAGAAGCAGAAGCGGACTGACCCATTTTGACAAAACATATTAATGCTCTCACAAACAAGACAGAGAATGAAAGAGGCAACAAGACAGTCCAGTCGGAGGAGACCTCCACTGGCCGAGATCAAATATCAGTAATCAAGCCCTAGCCAAGGTCTTGGTCTAGGGACAGTCCTTGGAGAGTCTAATGTGTCCAAACTCTCCAAGGACCCCCAAGGGGCACCCCAACAAAGAACTACTCTTATCCGTAAGAATCCAGACAACGTTCACTGATCTCGCGTCCGGGGTGAATTTGGTTTCACTTTGAAACAAAGAGTTCCTTGGGGGGCGAGGAACGTCTCTCGGTGTTCCTCCTGAGGAATTATTGTCTCAAAGAGACATTTGGGAGTCTAGAGACCCCAGAAGGGATCCTGGACGGAGGAGCCCCCAAATGAGATGGGTCCGTGAACAGTAGAACTCCCAAACAGCCAAATTAGAATTTAGTAGCACTTTTTAATAGTTGAGCCCAACAACCCTCACTCACACCTCTGTTTCAAGGCTGAGAAGAGAGAGCCCCGAGCCCATTGTATGCAGGGCTTATAAAGACAAAAACCACAAAAACCACAATGAATATACAGGTGTAGCGGGTATGTTATGCTTGGGTAACTGTCCTGTTTCTGGCAGGGATGAGCAATGCTCTTTGAGTTCTTTCCGAGAAAGAACAAGGAACATTTAAACAGTAATTATGTTACCGTACATGGACTTTAGCTGTTTGACGTGAATCAGGGGTCAAGCATGGGGTCAGTCTAGCAAGCAACTGGGTACCTGGGCCATTACAATAAAGGTTTGTATGTACAGGCATATAAGAAATGATTTCACTGTCTTTACAATATACTGTAACGTTGGACTGATCAAGCATTTGCTTTAGACTGGTTTTTTCTTTCGTTGTTGCTCACATGGCTTAGAAATATTAGGATCCTTACAATGCGGTGAGAGAAATTTAACCTGTATATTTGATCCTGACTGCTTCTATTTACTTTATCCGCACGCTGCCTTCACTTTATCCGCTCCGGTCTTCCCTGAGAAGCTTATCTTTATGGATCCCATCAGTGGACTCCCTTGTTCTCTGACTTGTGACTGAGTTTGGCAAGTGAGGAGCCTTCCCTGGGGATCTGAGGAAGAAAAGAAAAGGAGTTGGAGTATTGATTCCCCCTCTTCCCTCCCTTTGTCATTGATAATTCATGCTCACCTGTAGATGCCGGTTCTTATTGCAGGAGCTTCTCCCTAGCAGTTATGAGCAGAATGCTGCACGGAGGGTGCCAGTAGCTTGCCATATGGCATGCAGATTCCCTGCTCCTCAGTTTAACCATGTATCTGGGGCATGACTTTTAGGTCAAATGCATCCATGTTCTCTGCTCTGTTCTGAGTTTAAAGACAGTGTTACCTACTGGTAAATAAAAGAGAATTTCAAAGAAAGAACTTAAGTGCGAGGACTCTTTCTAATACAATTTCTCAATTTATCTCCCTGAGGATCAACTCAGCACACCTCTGTTTGTTCCGGGCGTTGGGTCCCTCTGAGACTGGTACTCTTCTGGAACCAGCTTGATGCTCGTCTGGATGCTCTGCTTCAGAGCTGTGACTTCTCACCTTGGAAGTTCCAACTTCTCACCCAGTGATACTGTATTGTGCCCTGTTTGTTAACACAGGGGAAAAAAATCCATCTGACCTCAAATCTTCAGTTCATCCAGTGCTTTTGTGTACACCCATGAATTTTATAACTTTTGTCAAAAATTTAAGAAAGTGTACAAGAGTGCCAAATCTTAAACATACTATTACAAATGTGGATATTTTCCTTCAGCTGGAATGTGTAATACCATGAATGTGTAATACCTGCTTGTCCAGTTCAGTAATGCTTCTAGGTAGATATTAGGCAATTGGCTCAACTAAATGGCAGAAATATCAAGAAATTTGGCCTTGTTACTTAACAGACAAGTGGCCCTGTGGGATAAACAAAGGGTGAAAATTTGGTGTGGAAAATTATTTCAAATAGAATGTGGAATGGCTTTAGATAGATACTGTAAGGGGCGGTGACTTTTAGCGCATCATTTTAAGATAGACAAGCCAGAAACATCCTGGAGGGGTTGTAAAGAGTTAACTGTAGTTCTGATTTTGTCCTGGAATTCTTCTCCTTGCCTGAGTTGTTAAAGTATGTATCATTGTGGCCAGGGCCTGACCTGGTCACATGGTGCAAGGTAAACAACTGTGGCCAGGCCTAAACATTCCAATCTATTACTATGGAAACCAAAAATGTATATAAGGCAAGAACAAAGGCAGTTAAGTGCCACATTCTCTGATTGGTAATGGGGGGCAATGACTGGTCCAATTGGCTCTAAATTAAAATTAATTAAAACTCTATTTGTTCTGAATGAGTTCTTTGATCTCTTGCGGAGTTCCACTCAATTTTTTGATTTTTGTCATAACAATACTTTATGATTAAATCCTTGTTAATTTACATTGTCATTGCCTTGATAATGTTCACAATTTAAAAGAAACGAAGCCGGGCATGGTGGTGCACGCCTGTAGTCCTAGCACTCGGGAGGCTGAGGCAGGAGGATTGTTGAGAGTTTGAGACCAGCCTGTGCTACAAAGTAAGCTCAAGGCCAGCCTGAGCTGCATAGTGAGACCCTGTCTCAATAAGACCAAAAAAAAAAAAAAAAGAAAGAAAGAAAGAAAACAAAAAAAGAAATGAAAATCAGTGACATTTAGACTTTTATGGGTTCTTCAAGACTACGCTCATGAAAAGATAAATGGAATATATTGAAGCTCCTTCATGTATGACAGTGGAGCTGTAGTCTCATGAACTCATCATAAGTTGAAAATACTGAAGTAAAAATTTGCATTCATTACAATGTCATTTAGCTACAAGTACATAGTAGAGTATTCATTGTTTTCCTTGATGATCTTATGGCTGACTACTGCCCATGCATCATGAGAAAGTCAAGTTGCTAACCTGGGAAGAGGTAACATGCACAATTGGAAGTGTTTCTACTGAACGCGTATTATTTTTGTAACACTGTAAAGTAAAAAGTCATAAATCTAACCAGTGCAAGTTGGGGGTCAGTTGTATATATATTCTAGAATATTGCAAATGTCAGAAAGGAAAATTCTAATTGGTACCGGTATTCTAATTGTAGAGCAATAAAAACTAAAATCTAGTCACTCTACATGTAGCAACATATATCATCTCTCAATTAAGGGCGCATTCTCTTTGACTGTTTCACAATTTAGCTATACACTAGATTATTTAGAATTTTTAGTTATGATAGCAATCAGAATACTAAAATCCAAATCAGATTTTTTTTTTTTGCTTTTTGAGACAGGGTCTTGCTATGCAGTTCAGACTGGCCCTGAGGTCACTTTGTAGCTCAGGCTGGTCTTGAACTCACAACTATCCTCCTGCCTCAGTCTCCTGAGTGCTGGGATTACAGGTGTGTGCCACCATACCCGGCAAATCAGATTTTAATAATCTGACAGAACTACAATATTTCAGGTCACTTAAAGCCATTACAGAATAGTAATTAGAGCATAACTGGTATCTTTGCTATTTAGATTTTTTTAAAAAAGTCTTTATTATATAAAAATATGACCTTTGAGAAAAGTATGGGCAATCGCCAACATGTTTTGGTTTTCTATATTAGAGATGATAGAGAAGGTTCTTTACTTACAATTTTATTTATTTATTTTTTGTCTTTTTGAGACAGGGTCTTGCTATGCAGTTCAGACTGGCCCGGAGCTCACTTTGTAGCCCAGTCTGCTCTCGAACTTGCAAGGATCCTCCTACCTCAGCCTCCCGAGTGCTGGGATTACAGGTGTGCGCCACCATGCCCGGCCTTTATTTACAATTTGACCTCATTTGCCAAACATTAAGAATATATATCTGAAGGCCAACCCCATGCCCCATATTAGGTAGTTTTCACTGTGTAAGAAATGATTCCATAACTTAGTGGCTTCAAAACAATCATTTTTTACTTTATGAGCCTGTAAATCATCGCTCTGGGCTGAGATCGCCTGGGCAGTTCTGTTCAGGCGGGCTCACCCAGAGCTTCGTGGCCAGCCCCCAGAGACACGCAGGGGTTAGTCTGTACTGGGAGCTCTGCTGGGAACACTCATTTCTCAACTGGGAACGCATCACCCCCCTCATCTCTCATTTTCCAGGACACGATCCCATGCTTTCCCCTGTGGTGGTGGAAGAGTTTCCAGGAGCTGCAAGCGAGCAGGTGCCAGTGTACAAGTAGTTTTCAAATCCCTACCTGGGTCATGTGTGTGGATTTCCCATTGGCCAAAGTTTCACGGCCAAGGCTGTGAATGCACGAGTGGGATGGATTTGTGGCTGTTTTTATAATTTATCCATTCTCTAAAAGACTAACATTACAAAGGTATCGAGAATTACTTAACAAAATGTAACACCAACCTCTCACTAACATTATTGTTAAATTATGCTACAGAATCTGCGGTTTAATATAAGTGCTGAATTGTGTTCCAATAAGCCATTCTGAAACACAAAAATAATATATAATCTACTGGTGTGCCTTGTTAAAATAAATCAGCAATGAAACAACTATAAAGTGACATAAAAATTGTTAATATTATGAAGGTTTTTAAAATTTCTTTTTAATTTTAATTTTTCTTTTTTTTTTTTTTGTCTTTTGGAGACAGGGTCGCTATGCAGTTGTGACTGGACTTGAGCTCACTTTGTTGCCCACGCTGGTCTCGAACTCACAACAATCCTCCTGCCTCAGCCTCTCGAGTACTAGATTACAGGTGTGTGCCAGCACTCCCGGCCTTAATTTTAATTTTTTAATTAATTAATTAATTTGTTTTTGCTACCAAGAATTGAACTCATGACCTCACGCTTGCCAGGCAGGTGCTGTGCCGCTGAACTATCTCCCCGGCCCTGAAGGTTTTTTTAAAAAAAATTCTTAGATAATAAATTATTCTATTAGATTAAAATAACATTCAGTTTTTAAATTTTACTTATGTATTACTGTTCACACACATATGGTAGAGTGGAGAAAACATGGAATGTGAAACTTAAGGTCTAGTCTTAGTTTTGCTTCTAGCCCTTTGTAATTGTTGGCAGATCATCTAATCTTTTGAAGGCTCATGTTTTGTTTGTATAATAGATGGTCTGGAGAAAAAATTAACCTCATTTTTATTAACCTCTCTAAATTATATTTTGGCAGTAAAATTGTGGATTTTCTTTACAGGAACACACCTACGGCAGAAACAGGCACACAACATAAAGATACAAATAAAAAATAAAAGTACCCAGTTTTTACCTAGAGTCTCAGTTGTAGGGAATTATTTAAAAAATTTATGTGCCTAAGTGATTACAGGCAAAAGTCAATATATTTTTCTTTCACTATATATTCTGTATTGATATAGTTCAATTCTATTAAAAATATAATGAATAGATCTGAAAGCCTTTTAATGAAACAATTTTTTAAAGATTTTAAAGAGGCAACTGGCAAACAATTGTGGTGACAATTACCTAAACATCAGCAGGAAACTATGAAGGAAGAAATGCTACATTCACTATCTTTTGCTTAGATTTCCCTATTTTTTGATTTTTTCTTTTAGGTACTATAATTCTGTGCAAAGATAGAACACAGAGCAAACACTATACATGGTTCAGTAAATCAGTTCAATAGTCAACTCTTATTTGACAAAAGAATGAGTATGTGTCAGGTTTGATAGCAAGGTCCTCCCTTGGTGGTAGGGAGCTAATGTGTCCTGTTAGCTTTATGAGATAGTCATGTTGTCATAAAATATATATTTGTTCCTAGAAGTATTTTGACACCGTGATATTTAATTTATTTTATCATAAGCTTAAGTGGAATGTGGGAGCAAATTATACTTATGCTATACTTTTTTTTTTTTTTTTTACTGACGTGAATGGCAGTAAAAGTTACCAAAATAACTATTTTCACACATGCATGTAAATGAGGGCCTAAACAGCCTCTTGGGGAGGAGGCAGAAATTTAAATAGGCCTTACTTAATCCTGCAGAGTAGCAGTTCATCTAGAAAATGGACAGTTTGTGGACTGCGGTGCTTAGAAGTTGCCTTCTTGCAACATATGCAATGTTAGATCAAAGAATTTTTGAATGTGCACACGACTGGAAGCAATCCTTTGACAAAAATTCATAACATTAACAGCTTAGGTCATTTTGCAACACTCTTGTGCTTTATTGTCCAGATTCTTCGCTGCCTTGGGGCTATAGGCCACTTCCTCCTTCTTAAAACTTGCCTCCCTTAACTTTGGAGAGTAGCTTGCTCCTACTTCTGCTTTCATTTCTCCGAGCTTCCTCTCTGTTCCTTACTTTGCTTGTACCTTTTGGCTCTGAAATACCATTGTCTTCCTGGTTCTGTATTCAGCATTCTCTTCTTACCTTGCTTGCTTTACTTCTTCTATGGCTGAAATCCCTACCACTGTGGGACTGAACTCCCACTGTGAACTCCCAAACAGGGCTTTCTAATCTTGAGCTCTCTCCCTAGTGTTAGACACATGCATGTTTCCTGGGCATCTCATACTCAACAAATGTGAAATGGAATCCTTTCCTGTTTTGTAATAGCTTCTCTGTCTCTGTCTCTGTGTGTGTGTGCGTGTGTGTGAGACAGAGAATCTTCTGAAAATACCACAATGAGAAGTGAAATCATTTATTAAATAAACATTTATGGAGTGCCTAGTGTGTGCCAGATGCTGGGAATACCATAGTAAACACACAGAGACGTTGGCCTTTTCTTGACCTCCAAGTCTTAGAGAAGAGGTGTATGGAAGGAGAGAAGCATATTTTAAGCAAATGACCACACAAATACATGTTGAATTTCAGCTATGACAAGTGCTATGAGGCAGTGGTTCACACATGGAGCACCTAACACCAGGGGTTTAATCTACACAGGAAGCTTGTGAAAGGCCTCCCTGAAGAAAATGATCTTGAACCAATGTCTAAAAGATTATGTAGTCGACTGATTGCAAAAATTGCCCCAATTATTTCTATTTTCTACACAGTTCCATGGCAATTGTTCTTATCCGAAGAATCTATTTCATGACCCTTTCTATCTGGCCTGACCTTATGACTTCCTTTAAGCAACAGAAGGTAGGAGTGGTACTGAGTCAGCGCTGAACATAGGCCTTACAAGGCTTTGTGCGTGATCACTCAACTCTCTGAAAATCCGGACGCTGCTATAGCAATAATCTGAGTTAGGCTGCTGGATGCTAAGAAAGGCATAGTACAGTTGCCCTTGACACCTTACCAACCAGCCTGTAATGCCGGACAGGAGTAAGGCCATTGAACACCAGCCAGGCTACAGCTACCCTGCTAAGTGTTCAACCCAAGCTAAGATCAGCCAATCTAGGCTGTAAACAGCTGAGCCATCCAGTGGACTCTTAGATCTGTAAGCTGTGATCACTGTTTGCTACTTTAAGATTGAATTTTGAAGTGCTGATTGGCTGTAATAGCTAACCGATACCGAGGATAAGGGAATAACTAGCATATACAAATCCTTGGGTAAGCAGGGACTGAAAGAAGACACATGTGAATGGATCATAAACAGCATGTGGAAAATGATATGAATGAGGTTTGGGTAAAGAGGGCCAGGACCACGCACAGCCTGCTGGAACATGTTAAAAACTTGAGGCTTGGGGCTGGGGATTTAGCTCAGCGGCACAGCGCCTGCCCAGCAAGTGTGAGGTCATGAGTTCGATTCCTGGTTCTAGGAAAAAGAAATTGAAAAAAAAAACAAAAAACACTTGAGGCTTCAAGAGCAATGAAATACAACACAGGGTCTTAACCAGAAAAGACACAAAGTTAGATTTAGACTTTCAAATTTGTCTGCACTATTAAAGCACAGATTCAACTGGGCTAGAAGAGACACAGAAACAATACTGGGAGGCCATTGTAGTGCCAATAATGTCACTAGGATAGCTACAGTGACCACAACCTACCCAACTTCAGGAGGCTTCTCTATGTGCTGCAATTACTTATGAGAACTTCTGTCACTTGAGTTATGGAGTGCAGATATTAGGTGCTCAGAGTGGTGAGATTTAGAGGAATTCAAGAGATGGTAAGGAGGTAAGATTCCAGGTGTTTATGATTGATAGGCTACTGGGAATGACAGGCATCAAGGGACATATCAAGGGTGACTACTGGTTTTTCTTGGTAGATGATATCAATGCTGGAGGTAGAGACCAGTGGAGTAAGATCAAGTTTGGGGGAAAATACTCCTCAGTTTGAATTTACATATGTTAACTCCAAGATGCCTCTGAGATTCCCCAGAAGATACCCATGGAGGCACTTGGGTAGTTGGACTAGGGGCTCAAGGGAGAGGTCTGGCTGAAAATACACATTTTTGAGTCATCTGTGTATATATGGGGGTACAAAGGCTTGGAAGCAGTATCCTCAAGAGAAAAATCCCCCCAGGTTTTATGTTACTGGTTCAAAGTTCCTAATGCCTTCAGAAAAGTTTATTGAGCTCTTGAGACTTCTGGTGCCAGAAATTATTTCCTAACGTAAGGGTCACAGATCACTTCTTTTTTCTGATCAATGCTTGGCTGCTCTCCTTTTTGCAAAATATTTAATCTCAAGGAAACAACAAAAGTAGGTGTTGACACTGAATGCCATTCATCTACATGGAATTCTGTAGTACACCAAAACAATTGTTTTTGTACTTTCCTTACAATCATACATGTACATATTTATAATCTCTTCTTTAGCTTATATCTGCAGTTCAGTGTGCAACAGACCCAGTAATCGCACCTCTTAAACACATCCCATTCCCCCATCATTTCTTTCTTAGTCTATTTCTAAAGTCCCCTCATTTGCCTCTTTGCCTCCAGTTTTATTTTCCCTCAAATACTTTCTTTAGACAGCTGCCAGAGTGCTTTTTCTAAAATGCCGATCTGACCATCTCAATGCCCTAAAGTAGTCTCAGGATAAAATGGAACCCCTGGTGACAGCTTTCAAGCCCATTCTGGCCTCTAACTATAGAGTATTTCTAGCCTTATGTCTTGCTAAAGGATATCTTACCAGTACATATGGTACCTATCCCTGCTTGCCTCTACTTCTGCCTTACAGAACTGCTTTCAGCTCCTTGACTTTACTGGGAGGCTTTTAAGCAGTTTTAGACAGAAAAGCATACAAAATAGCCTGTGCTTGCCTTAATGATTGACCAGATCAAAGCAATATCTAATAGCTCTGAGCAGGCATAAAAGCACTACTAGAAAGACCATGTTCAATAGCCAGTGCTGTTTAGGTTGAGATGACAGTATATGAAGCTGGGCTTTGGGTAGCTGCATGCAAGCTGGAGTTCTAGGGTCGCATTTACTTTTGCTTATAAAACAGTCATACATGTCTGGTTATTGTTGTATTTAATGGCTCACTTCTTTTAAGTGGTAAACTTAGAATCTACTTCATAGTGCTACAATTGCTCTCTAAAAATATTTGAATTCCATCTTGCAGTACTCAGCTCTTAGTTATAACTATTAATTTTGTCTCATTCTTACAAAACAGGGAAAATATTTTATGCTAATAGCTATTATCTATTTTCCTTGGAATTTTTCTTTTCCTTAGAGAGGAAGGATTTTTTTTTCTTTTAAGCTTTGAGTTTTTAAAAAGATTTTGGCATTATTCATTTGTTCTGTTCCACATGGTTCAGAAATAATCATTTCTCTCAAATAACAAACAACAAAACTGATTTAGGCTTAGAAGATAAGGAAAAATGTCTTTCGTTGCACTTTGAAGGTCTTTAGAAAGAATTTCTATAGCATTTAGCACATAATAAAATGTTGGAAGTGAAGAATAAATCCAAGCCTGGAAAGCAATTATCAATAAATTGCTGGATTCATAGCACACCTGTATGACAAACTGCTTGATACAACTCCCAGTGTTTTAATAATCTCCAGAAATTTCAACCACAGCTAATAAATCACAAGGGCATAGTGTCCAGTATGGTTTTACTAAACTCTACGGCATTTTATACTTCTACTCCACATGTATTTACCTTAAAAACATGGTAATTTCTTGCCAAATAGGAGTACTGTGGTATTTAGAATTAGTAATATGGAAAGTATTTCAAAGTTTTAAAATATCCTCACAAATCCTTGTCATCATTAGACCCAAAGTTTGTGCTTAACAATGTTCATTTAGAATTCTTGGCTCATCTTCCTTACACTTAACTCTTAAAAATGTCCCCTCCTGTTCACTCTGCCTTCATTAAACTGGCCATCTGCTGTAATTCAAATCCAGTCTGATTTGCTGCCGAGGAGTGAAAGCCCTGTGAGCCAGTCACACTGTGATGTACCCAGGGGCTGTACTTCACTCAGTGTGGCTTGGGATACTTTCTGGGTATGTATGACACAGGCCAACAGCTGTTCCTCCATTCCTCCAACACTGCCTCATCACATTTCTTTGAATAAACACTGAAACACGGAGCTCATTGTCAATGCCCCGCAACATTTCTGTCTGTATTATGCAAAATATTTTCTTGCAAAACTTCATACATGACAATATGTGTTTATAGACTTGTGGTTTTCTGACTTTATGATGGTGTGAAAGAGACACATATTTAGTGAAAATTGTGTTGTGAAGTTTGAATTTTGATCTTCTGGGCTGATGATATGCATCTGGTTCTCTCTCAAGATGCAAGAGAGAAGCAGCAAGCTGCAGCTCCAGGTCAGCCAGGTGATACACACAATCAGGAGGACAAACAACCCAGACTATAGTATACAGAGTTATCAGTGCCTTTCAGATACGGTGTTCAATAAATTACATGAAAGAGTAAACACTTTATATTTTAAGGCCAGTGGAGGTGTTCTGAGCACATTTAAAGCGGGCTAGGCTAAGCTATGATGTTAGATAGACTAGCATCTTAAATGCATTTTAAACTGAGAAGCATCTTTTCCCCCCACCTTCTTGCTTATTTTCAAGTCTCCAATCTATCACTCTTATTCACAGTGCTGTGGTTTGCATGTGTCTCCTCCAAACTTCAAGTTTGAAGCTTAATGGCCAAGGTGATGGTGCTAAGAAGTAGACACTTTAAAATGTGATCAGCTGAAGAGGATTCTCCACTGAATAGGACTAAGACCCTGATTTAAAAAAACCAAAAAAACAAAAAACCCCAAACCTTTTCCCTCCTGAGGAGCCAGCAATAAGGCACTCACTGTAGTTTGGTTCTGGAATGTTCTCCCATAATTCCTTGAGCTAAATGGTTTGACTCCCCCCCCCCCTTTTGGTGTGACTGAGAAATGTGAAATGTGAGGTTGAGAGAAGGAGCCTAGAGGAGACAGGCAGGTTGTTGGGGACATGCTGTAGATGGAGCTTGGGGGCATCAGCCTCTTCATTTTTCTCTTTTGCTACCTGTCCATGAAGAGCGTGGTTTTATTTTGTCCTGTGCTCTCCCTATCACAGACCTAAAACCAAAGGAAGCAACTGATCATGGACTGAAACCTCCAAAACCACGAGCCAAAATAAATCTTTCCTCTTTATAGTTATTTATTTATTGGTACCAGGAATCAAACTCAGCACTTTGTCCTTGCCAGGCAGGTGCTGTGCCACTGAACTATACCCCCGGCCCCTCTCTTTATAGTTTTGGTTTTTCCTCAGTAGTTATAGTGATGGTGAACTGACTAACACAGCACCGCCTTGGAAGCAGAGAGTAGCACTCACCAGATAGCTGAGCCTGCTGTCTCAAACTTCCCAACTGTGAGGACATAAATTTCTGTTCTTTATAAATAACCCAGTTGCAGGAATTTTGTTACCACATCACAAAACACACTTCTACACACAGTAAAACATTGTGGTAAAATGTGTTTTCAGCTCTGAACTTCAGATGCTCTCATTTCCAGATGCATTAGTAATGTTTCATCACTAACTGATCTTCAGGTGAACCTAGCAGCAATTTCAAATAAAATTCTTGATGCTTGAGATGTAGGTTCAGTAGTCTTATGAGTGCTGCCAAGGTAGTGCTGCTTCCATGATGGTCTTCAATGTTTTTTTAAGGCCAGAATCAGTATACAGCATAGGGCTAAGCATGTGGCTGTGAAACGAAAGCTGCTTAGGGTTTTTCCCTCAGGTCTATATTTTCTGGTTATGTCTCTTGGGCAGATCATTTAACCTCTCTGTGCTTCAATTTCTTAATATGTAAAAAGGGGGTACAAATAGCACATGAATCTTAGGATTTGTTTTCAGAATTCATTTTAAGGAACAAATGAGAAAAACCCTTAGAATAGCTCCTGGCAAGATTAAGTTCAATTAAAATGCTGGCTTTATGTATAGCACTGAATTTCAAGCATAAAAATCTCAGTATCAAAGCTTTGTAAAACTCTTTGAGTTGCAGAAACACTTTTGTGTTCTGAAGGTAATTTTTGTTTGACATCATGTAACATTCATTTTAATGGATTTCAAACCATGCGCAGGGTGTATGCATAATAAATCACATTTTAAACTTCATAATTCTCTGATGTATACATTTGGTGCACAATGGTTAGTTCTTGAAGGAAGTAAAATGCTAGATTATTTAATGGTAATACTGTTTGGCACTCCATGTGATGGAGAGTGGGTGGGGTAGAGAAACATACCTAATATTTTTAAATGGAAAATGGCTTGAATGATTTGTTTTAAAATAAGTTTTAAAGAATTAGAGTTATGAGAAATCATAAAGACAACTGAAGAAGAGTCAGAAGCCTGTGAGGCAGACAGCAGCAAGCCTGCTTGTGCCACTGTGAATCTCTAGGTGTGTTTCTTTGCGTTGGCAGAATTCCCTCTGGACAGAGCTAAAGCAATGGCTAAGGCATTGGCAGCTCAGGTACAACAAAGGGACGATAGCCTTCCCTGGGTTGCTTTCTACCTTGATGGAAATGAGCGAAACAAATTACCCCCAGGAAATATCAAAGCTTCAATTAGTATTGTTGATTTCCCGTGTGCTTTTGTACATTCTTCTTGCTCCCCCCCACCTCTGTTTTTTTTTTTTTCCAGTTTGGGAAGTTAGAGTGGCTTGTGTCTTGCGCACATGAACTCCTTGTGTTTATGGGATTATGTGTGTGTATAATCTTATTGTCTTCATCATTGGGACAAATTACCTGACACCCAAAACTTAAAGGAGGAGAGGTTCATTTTGGCTCACATTTTAGTCCATAGCTGGCTGGATTTGTTTCTCCAAGGCAGAGAGCAGGGTGGAAGGATCTGGTTGGGAAAAGCTTCTCACATCATGGTGGCAGAGAGGAGAGAGAGAAGGGAGAAGTGGGCAGGGAAATGGATCCTTCCAGGTCACGCCTACTGTGACCCAGCTCTCCTGACAACACCCGTGATCCACCACCTTCCCCAAACCCTGCCTCTGATCACATGAGGCTTTGAAGGGCCATTCTAGTTCTAAACCACTATACCTGTCAAGTTTGTGTGTGTGTGTGTGTGTGTGTGTGTGTGTGTGTGCGCGCGTGCGCGTGTGGTTACATCTCGTCTTTAAGAAGAAAGAAATAGCAATATTTAGAAAAAGAAGCCACATTACAATCAAAAGTGAGAGCTCTTAGTCATTAAATATTTAATATGATGTATGATAATTAGACATTAATTGATTTAGTTAACAAGCTCTGAAACAAATTTTGAGTGTCTAGAGTGTGATAAGTGCCGGGTGAGGGGGAAACCTTGATAAGAAACTAAATAAAATCTGTGCTCCTAAGAGGATCACAGGCATGAACAAGTGGCTGTGAACAAAGTGTTAGGTGCTCTAGACAGGACATAGGAGAGACCAACTACATGCCTATTCCTCATTACGAAAAGAACTTTTTACATGAACCATAAGTGCCTAAACATACTGTCAAAATATTTTTAAAAGTAGTCCTTATTTTTGTAATGTGAGCACTCTAGCAAAACCAAGGAAAAGTCCCAAGGAGGAATAACAAGGCAGAATTTGCTATAGTTCTTTATTCAATTTATTCAGTTCAGTCTAGCTGTTTGGTACATTACTCGCCAGAGAACAAAACTTCATGAAAGTGCAAGGAACACGAAGATGTTTCCATCAAATGTGAACTAATGACCTTTTATAGAAAATCCCTAGTTATTGTCTTAGTCCTTTTTCTTGTTGCTGAGGCACAGCACCCAACACTCACAACTTTAAGGAGGGGAGCTTTGCTTTGGCTCACAGCAGTAGTCCATGGTCGGCTGGCTCCAAAGCCCAGCAGCATGGTACAGGGAAAGCAGAGGAAAAGCTGCTCACATCATAGAGGCCAGGAAACAGATAAAGGCCAGGAGCTGAGAACGGAGGATGCCCTTCCAGGTCACTCGTGCAGACCCCGCCTTCGAACCACAAGTCAGTGAGCTGTGTCTCCCATAATTCAGTGAACTTCGCAAAGGCCTGTCTCTGCATGCATGAAGCCTTTGGGGGACATGTACCACACAAGTCATAATAGTTATAAAAATTGATTATCTGATTGAAACAAAAAAGAAAAGGATTCTCAGCCTCACATAGATGCCAAGTTGATAACAAGTGCATTAAGGGGCTAAATGTAGAAAGAAAATAGCAAAAAGAAAAAAAAAAGAATGTGGGAGACATTTTTAAGCATGACACAAAGGTCAAAGTTTTTTTTTGGCAGTACGGGGGATCGAACTCAGGACCCTGCACTTGCTAGGCAAGCGCTTATTCCACTGAGCTATATCCCCAGCCAAAGGTCAAAGTTTTAAAAGCAGACATTTGAGTCATGCAAAGAAAAACTTAACATACATGGAGATATGTTATGAATAAATAAAATTTAGAGAAGCAAAGTAGGGGAGATTGGGGCTATAGCTCAGAGAGAGCGCCTGCCTAGCATGTACAAGGCCCTGGGTTCCATCCCTAGCCCCCAAAATAAATCAATAAATAAAAATACAGGGAAAAGTTTGAAACACAAACATTGTAAGATGGTTTCTACAAAATTCATGGGATAGATACACCAAATAACTGAAAAATATATCTACACATCATAGTATAAATATTTATAAATATTTATAAATTACTACATGATCATTAATATTTACCATGACAAAGTATTAATGATCATGTAGTGAGATTATGGGAACTTTTACTTTTTTCTTGTTTATGCCTTAAAAATATCCTATAGCTGGGTGTGGTGGTGCACACCTGTAATCCCAACACTAGTGAGGCTGAGGCAGGAGAATTTCCATGAGTTCAAGGCCAGCCTGGGCTACATAGTGAGTTCAAGGCCAGCCTGCACTACATAGTGAGACCCTGTCTCAAAAAATACAAGACAACACAACACAGCACAACACAACAAAACAAAATGTTCTTCAGTGAATATGTAATAAGAAAAATATAACAGTAAAAACTAGTGAGGGGAAAATGGTTCTCTAATAAGCATCAGCTGACATTATCTGAAGGGAAATTTAGCAATACTTATCAGAATCATTATTTTATGTACTCTTTGATATTAGCATATGTGCTGCTGAAGCAAGAGCTTATCTACTCTTTCAATGATGTGAAATTGATTCTAAGGAAATAACCAGGGATGTGTAGATAGACATAACTACAGAAATGTTCTTGACACTGTTGTTCAAAATAGGAAGATAGGAAAAATGTAAAACACTCCTAGGAAAGGCCAGATTGAATAAGTACCCAGGACAAGTCCTCAACAGAGTATTACCAAGTCATTAAAATGTTGTGATTCCATGAGACATTTGGGATGTATTATTGAATGGAAAAACATTATACATCAAATGAAGTTCAGATAACCTTTTTACAAACTCAATAGCCAAAGTTTATGTGACTGTATTTCTCTGCACATATTGATATATTTTAATGAGACAGCAAGGTTGTAACCTAAAATATCAATAATGGTTACCTCCGAGTAATGAGATTCACGTAGCCACATAGTTTTTTTTTTAAATATGAGAAAAAGCATCTTAACACAGGAAGGTATTTTACCTAACAATCATATTCAGTGAATTCATTACTGAGCTTGTGTTAATTACTTTTAAGTATAATGTGAAAATGACTTCCATCACATGGTGCAGTAAACATGAGAGCTGAGGTTCTCTGTGTATAAGAGTTCTTATCCATATTCTACTTCCTCTTGAAATGAGGTCAATGAGATATTTTATTATGTAAATTACCTGTGATGAGCTCTGAGAAAGACCTACCTTATGTTAAATTCAGTGACAAGAGAGTGATTTGATAGCAAGCTATGAGCATCATTGCTAAATGACTAACGTTTGTAACAAATACCATCATTTGTCTTGAACTATGAAACAGCTCTCTTTTATACATTATCTGATTTTAATGCTCATAGCAGTTCTGAAAGATGAGTGAGGTATTTTTATACATGAAGAAGCTGAACTTTCAAGATATTAATGAAATTGTTCTTATATTTAAGTCCATTTTATGTTGCTATAACAGATACCACAGGTTGGGTAATTTATAAAGAAAAGAAATGTATGTCTCATTGTTTTAGAGGCTGGGAACTCCAGGCTGGCCTCGGGTGAGGGCCATCTTGCTGTATCACAACATGTCAGGGGGAATCACAGGGAGGGAGAGAGGGAGAGGAAAGGGAAGAGGAAGAGGAAGAGGGAGGGGGAGAGAGAATGAGAAAGCGAGAGACTTATAACAGAGCCACTTCTGTGATAACCAACCCAGTCCTGTGATAGTGACATTAAACCATTCTTGAGTCCTTCACGGCCCAATCACCTCTTAAAGGTCCTACCTCTTAATATTACAGCAGCATTTAAATTTCAGCATCAGTTGTGAAGGGGATAGTCAGAGCACAGCAGATGACCAGGCTTGAGCTGAGAGCGTCTAATGGGGGACCATCAGGAGGACCAAATTTCACACTCCTCTCCAAATCATTTTACTGACATTTAACTATGTTCATTTATTGGATAAAAGTTCACAG
>PVLD010022197.1:0-29656 GCA_004027595.1 Dinomys branickii | reverse complement strand
GTGCGTGCGTGCGTGCATGTGTACATAGTACTGGGGGTCAAACCCAGGGCCTCACTAGGCAATTGCTCTTCAACTGAGCTGCACCCCCAGCCCTGTTTGTGTTATCTGGAATGAATCTACCTGCATAGGTCCATTCATCAGGCTTTCCCAGTGCTTGGAGGACATGTACTTCTCCAGATGCTGTTCTCGAAGGACACCATGCATAGTGCATTCCAGAGTCTGAGCCCCTTCACGGAGTTCTTGTTCTGACTCCTTCATCTCTGTCACAATCTGCCAAGAACAGAGGAAAAGAAGTAATGAAGAAATATGATCTTCTCCCTAACTCAGTCCTTGCCCTGAGGGAAAACAAAGCAAAGAAAGGAAACACAAGAAAAGCAAATAAAGAGGTCAACAAACTGGTTTCCAAGGAACATTACTATATTTTTGAAACCAAAGATTAGTACCCATAAGGACACCTACCTATCAGGAAGGAAAAGAAACAAGTAATACAACAGTAAAACAGGTCAAGGACTTTGTGAGATTTCAAGCCTCACAGTATATGTTCTTCCTTAGCAGTAAGAACTCATTTTTTAAAACCTTTTGAAGAGAACAGGGGTCTCACTCTGTTGTCTAAGCTGTCTAAGCTGGCCTCAAAATCTAAGCGGTCCTCCTAACACAGCCTAGTTTCTTTTATGTACCCTGGATTACAAAGGTACAGGTTACACCAAGAGATTAACAGAATGAAATGTTGGAAAGAACTTTTCCTCATGTGAGGGGCCTTCATACCTACTTGAGGCTGCCTATTCAGAAAGACAATGCTGTTTTGTGTAGTTATTCTGAGGTACCTCATATAGTCTAGAGCTGAGACTTACACTCATATAAGCTCTTCGAAGGTGCATGGGCAGGTTGCGGCGGAATTCCCGCTTGTTTCTCAGCTCCCTAAGGGTGAACTGCTTCAGGATTTCACTGTTGCTCCTTCCACCCACCCGCACGATGCTGGTGTTCTGACACTTGTAGATGCCTATGGGGGAATGTGGAGAATCACAGGGTTAAGGAGCAAAGCTGAGCTTTCTCAGATGTGAGCTGTGTGTTTGGGATCTTGTCTGAACTCATCCCTCAGGAAACAAACTTCTGGAAACAGGAAATTTTACTCCATTAAAGAGCAAGAATGACCCCAGAAGATACACGAGTTTCGGAATAGTAACATAGGGGTTAAGAGCACAGGCTCTAGAATCAGACAAGAGGGGACACAAATCTTGGCTCCAACACTTGCAAAACCTGGCAACGTTCCAAAACCTTGTGATTTGGAGACAATAAAAACCTTCTAAAGGGCCAGTCTAGATAAATGAAAGAAGTTTTATAATTCCTGGGTAGGGCCTGGCACAAAGCAAGCACTCAGTAAGTATTATCTATTATGCAGATTTAATGACTGCTTATATGTTCCAGATATATGTCATATTCTGAAAATACAATGATCAAAATACAAACCTAGTTTTTGATCTGTTCTCCTATCTCCTATTCTAGAAGAGAAGATATTCACTGAACAAATTATTAGAATGGTAATAAATGCAAGCTTTGAAAGTACATGATCCTCTAGGTGGATAGCAAAAGATCTCACCTAATCTGGGTGGGGTAGAAATTTATTCTTGAAGAGCTAACATTTTAAAATTGAGATTTTAAGAATAAAGATGATTTATCTAGGTGAAAGGAAGATATAAAAGAGTGAAAAATCTAAGCAAAAGGAAAAACATGCATTAACGTATTCGTTAATGCAATTAATATTTTCTGAGTGTGGTATGTGCCAGGATCGGTAAATACAGTAGAATACTTGACCAGCCCTTATGGTCTAGGGCAGACATACAGAGAACAGATTATAAAAGAAAAAATACAAAAAGAGACCTAACTTTGTCTGGGGTTAATGGGTAAAGTCCACCTGAGAGATTTAAGGTAGGACCTGTAGAATGAGTTGGAGCCAGCCAGAGTGGATGGGTTCAAGTCGGAGAAGGAGAAGGAAAGAAGTACAGTCTGGGCAGAGTCAAGGGAAATGCTACAAGAAGTCAAGGCACTGAAAGTAATTAGCGTTGCTAGAGTTCGGGTGTAGAGTTAGGCTAGGACAGATCTCTACAGCCTTGCAGGTCTAGGTAAGGACTTTATATTCAAAGAGCAATAGAAAGCTCCCAAAGTTGTTAACACGTCAGTTGCAAACGTCTTGAAAGAGAATAATTTTGCCTATAGACAATACCTTCCAAAAACTGGTCCAAAGCATGATTAGTGTAACATACAACCAAGATGGGGAACTTCTGGGTGCTAATTTGCCAAACACACGTGTTGGTCAGAAGGGCTTGAACAATCTTTAGACCCACATAGGTTTTGCCTAGAAAAAAAAGGAAAAAAGTTATAAATGCGGAGACTAGAGGGATAATTATTTAGAGCAATTTGGTTTATTTGGAGACAGGGTCTCTCTCTGTTGCCCAGTGTGACCTTGAACTAACTCCTGAGCTCAAGCCATTCTCCTCCCTCAGTCTTCCAATAAGCTGGAGTGCAGTGTACACCACTACACCTCTCTTTTTTGTTCTAATTTTGAGGTAATACACTAAGATGGTTTAAAACATAAGCAGCACAAAGGAGTATACTGTGAAAAGTCCCCATGCCAGTTGGTTTGTCTCAGTGTAAGCAACCAATGTTACCAGTTTCTTGTGAAACTTTCTAGAGATAGTCTTCCTATGCATATACAAACAAATATAAATATGTATTCTTTTCCTAGTCTTCCCCCTATTTACAAGATACAAATAGTAGCAGACTCTTTGCACTGTTCTATATCTTGCTTTTTCATGTAATATATCTTGGAGGTTGTTCCCTATGAGTATATAACTCTCCTTCCTTGGTAGCCAGTTCTCTAATGATGGAAATATATGTTGTTTCCGATGTCACATCATTCATTCTTTAGAAATGCTCTTTATATACCATGGTAAACTCGCCTTTTTGACGAGAGAGAAAAAATCACAAAAATCAACATTATTTGAGTCAGAGTTATAAATTCATTAGTAATTTGCCATTGATTAATTAAACTTACAAACTGCTAAATTCTTACATTTAAGAATTTAGGCTAAGGTAGCCATGGTCCTAAAAACTACAAGGTAAAAAGAGTGATATAGCAAAAATGAAAGATTTCTTTTTTCTTTTTTTTTTTTTTTGCGGTACTGGGGATCGAACTCAGGACCCTGCGCTTGCTAGGCAAGCGCTTATTCCACTGAGCTATATCCCCAGCCCGAAAGATTTCAAAATAGCATGATAAATCATTTCTTCTTTCATGTTTTTTCCTTCTTTTTTTTTGAGACAGGTTCTTATTATGTAGTCCAGGCAAGCCTTGAACTCACTTTGTAGCCCAGGCTGGCCTTGAACTTGTAGCAATCCTCCTGCTTTAGCCTCCCGAGTGCCAGGATTCGTTGCCCAGCCATTAAATTTAGTTCTTAATTGAAGATAAAATTAACCACTGTGCTATACATTGGCAGAGAACAATCTGGTAATAATGCATCTATTAAAATTTAAAATGCATACTTTTCTTCATCCAGTTAGGAATTTCTTTTTTTGGGTATGTTCTGTTTGTGTATAAAATACATAAACAAGGCTATTCAATGTACTATTGTAATAGTAAATCATTCCGTAGTGAACTGGTTATAATTATGATCTACCTATACAATGAAACATGTAGAGTATTACATAATCACAAACAGTGGAGTACTTTTTATATATACTAACATGCAAAATTCTCCAAGATATAAAGAACCAAGTAGCTGGAGACCATGTTTATAGCACAGTGGGCATAAAGAAAGGGAGAGGATATAAATATAAGTATGCATTTATTTGAATATTCAAGGCCGGGCAAGGTGGCGCACTCCTATAATCCCAGCACTCAGGAGGCTGAGCCAGGAGGATTGGTACTAGTTTGAGGCCAACCTGGGCTACATAGTGAGTTCAAGACCAGTCTGAACTATGCAATGAGACCCTGTCTCAAAAATAAATAATTAATAAATGAGTAAGTAAAAAGAAAAGCTTACCCCATCTTTGAGCCAGTGCCACCTGTCCCTGAGACAGCCCAGGGACGTAGAGGGTTCCCCTCGACTAAAGTGCACCTGTCCAAATGGCCCTGACCCCTGAGAGGCCGGCCTGCCTGTCCTGTCATCCCAGGGGACACTTTGGCTTTTCACAAATAAATCCCTTTTGTTAAAAAAAAAAAAAAAAACAAAAAAAGGAATGGATTGAGATGGTGTGTGGGCGAGTGATAGTCTTTTTAAAAAATGTGAGCCATTATTTGCTAAAATGTAATATTAAAATTAATAATGAGCTGGGAGTGGTGGTACACACCTATAATCCCTGCTATTGGAGGTAGAAGTGTCAAGTTTGAGGCCAGTATTGGAAATTTAGCAAGACCCTACATCAAAACAGAAAAAAGAGCTATACCTCAGTACAATTAGGTTCAATTTTCAGTACTGTTAAAAAAAAAAGCCCAAAATTTTTACATCTTGGATGAGCACAAACTAAAAAAACTAAAAACATACAACAATGCTGAAAAGGATATTAGGAAATGGGAATGTTAACTCACTGGTGGTGGATTACAAACTGGTATATCTTCCTCTTCTTGCTTAAAAGGCCCTGACAGTATCACTTTGAACTATCCATGTTAGCCAGGCATGGTGGCACATGCTTGTAATCTCAGCACTCACACTCAGAAGGCTGAAGTAGGAGGATCACTGTGAATTTGAGGCCATCCTGGGCTACAAAGTGAATTCAAGGCCAGCCAGAATTGCATAGGAAGACCCTGTCTCAAAAAGGGTTTTTTCACTAACTAAAAAAAAAAAAAAAAAAAAAACAAAAACCACGGTTTTCTATCTTGTAGATGTTTCTTATCAGCAAGAATTTTCCATTCCATAACACGTATTTTTTAAATCTTGAGTTGCCATTACTTTTTCAGTGTTTTAATTTATTTATCTTTTTTGACACAAGGTCTTACTATGTAGCCCAGAATAGCCTTAAACTTGAGGCAATTTTCCTGCCGCAGCCTCCTAAGTGCTGGGATTATAGGCATGCATCACCACCATGACTGGCTTTTTCCAGTGATTTTATAAGAACTCTTCCTGTTTTGGTTTTATTGTTTCATATATCCTCCTGGGAGGGCAATTTAGCATTACCTATTAAACTATTGTGATGACAATCATGATTGTCAACTTGATTGGATTGAGAAATACCTAAAAAACTAGTTCACTTTTGAGTGTGTCTTTGGGTTTTTCCAGAGTTGATCAGATTATAGGGACTCTAATTTCAACAGTAGCTTAGTCCATTCATGAGTTTATAATGTGGCAGCATCAGGAGGTAATGAAACAGGAGGCAGGAACTCAGTAGTGGATCACGGAGGTGTGATCCAGGAATTCTAGCTAGTTCCTGGCCCTTTTCTGACTCTTTCACTATTCTCTGCTTTCAGACTACCATAAAGTGAATAGCTTTGCTTCACTATGCCCTACCATCACAATGTTCTCAGCTGAAATAAGAATGGAACCAGTCAACCATAGACTGAAATCTTTGAAATTATGAGCCAAAATAAACCTTTCCACCTTTAAGGTTTTCCCCCAGATATCTTTTCCCCCAGGTATTTTGTCACAGTGATAGAAAGCTGACCAATGCAACTATTAATTTGAAGAAATTATGTATAATGTGTTATTATACATAAAAAACTACAGGCCAATTCCTACAAGTATGATCCTATTTTTGTTAATAAAAGTAGTAATACATGTACGTATCTAAACACATAAAAACACATAGATGTCAGTGTAAACCTTGAAGAACATCTGAAATGATACACATTAAAGTACTAATCATAGTTACCATCCCAGAGTAGGATTACTGAGTAGTGCATGGAGAAGTAAGTATAGGGATGTATACTTCCACAAGAAGTAAGTTTAGTGTGGAAGATACATAGGAGCCAGGATTCTATATGGAACAGACTGTCAGAGTTCAAGTCTTAGGTTTGGTACTTGCCACATGTGTGAGCTGAAACACATAACTAACACTTCTTAAGTAAGGGGTTATTTAATCTTTTTTTTTTTTGCCTTGGGTTTTTCATCTGTAAAAAGATTTTAATAATGGTTTCTTTAAAAAAAGTTTCTACCTCAGAGTTTTGGTGAAGATACAATGAGTTAACATACATGAAGCATGTAAAACAATACTTCACACATAGTGCTAAAATGCTGTATTTGATACTATTTAAAATAATACAGAGGGGCTGGGGGTATAGCTCAGTGGCATAAGCGCTTGCCTGGCAAGCGCAAGGTCCTGAGTTCGATCCCTGGTACCGGGGGAAAAAAAAATAAAATAAAATAAAATAATACAGAGCCAGTGATACAGCTCAGTGGCACAGTACCTGCCTGGTAAGCTCAAGGTCCTGAGTTCAATTCCCCATACTGAGGAAAAAAAATAATAATAATACAAAAAAGCTAGGGATGTAGCTCACTGGTAGAATGCTTCCCTAGCATGCGTTAAGGCCTTGGGTTCTATCCTCAGTCTCAGTACTACAGAAAACAACAACAAAAAACTGAAAACAAATTAGCATGTCTTTAGGTGAAAAAGAGATAATGGATTATTTTCTGAATTTAACCTCTAGCAGTCTTTTCATATCTTGTGATTTTAATCTGTTATTATCTATGCCCATAGTCCTCACTGAGAAATTACTATTTGTGGTTACTTTATAAACACTTATGCCTATTTCAAGGAAATGTTTCTAAATTAGATGTTCCAGATACCTAGGGTAAAGCCTCCCTTGTTTATCTTATAGGACACATGTACTATGCTCTGGAAATCTCTGTCTTACCTGTGCCAGGAGGCCCTTGAATAATAGCTAGTTCCCTTGTGAGAGCAAACTGCAAGGCTTCCATCTGAGAGTCATCCAGCTTCAAGGCTTCTTTTGAAGGCCACTGGCTAAGGTCTAGGACATTAACTTTAGGACGTCTCAGGCCCTCAGGAGTCCTCCAGGATTTTCTAGTAGCGGAGGGATTCTCTATTAAGGGGGTGAAATCATATCTGCCCCCCATTAGCAAGTATCCTGGCTCTTTCACATGAGAGTCACACTCTACAATATTCCTCTGGAAGGGGACATCTTCCTCCTGGACCTCCTGGAGTCCTTCCAGGACATGCCTGTATGCCTCAAAGTATGCTGTTGTTTCCACCATGAGGAAGGAATCTGAGGGCTGGACTTCTGAGAGCAGCTGCTGGCTCTGCTCATTGAAGCAGAGCTGAACAATTCCTCGGTAGAGATCTTCTTGTTCCCGATTAGATACAGTGGCAAAAAGAAATGTCTCAAAGTTGTCCTTGGACATGCATACCAAGGACCCATACAGCAATCGCTTAGAGTTCTGCCAGCGTACAAACTTCAGCGGTTTTGTGTCAAACTGCACCTTGTAGACAATGCCTGATGATGAACACATGGGAGTGATAATCCTGGTATCAAAGTAGATTCGGATGTCATCAAACTTTCTCTTTCTCAGGCACTGATCTTCAAAGCTCTGGAGAAGTTCCAAAATGCCTTCCCGTAGGGGTCTGACAAAATCTTCTCGCAAGAGTCGGAAGTGGGTATCCAGATAGATAGCAGTGCTATCGTATTTTCCAGAAATGATGTTGGGGCGAAGAAAGGGCCTCTCATCTAAGTGTACTTCATTGTAGGTGGGATAAATGGGCATGGTGCGATAGCTCTCAACATGGCCTTCCGCTTCAGGCTGCACTGGAGTGTAGGTGTCCGCTCTTAACGTGCCTTCTCGTCTCTTTTCCTGTAGATGTTCAATAATGGTCTGCACCTTTTCCAAGTTCTTCTCTATTTCCTCTTCTATGTCAACACCAGAGGCTCTCAAGGCATTAAGAGAAGCTGGCAGGATAGAAATAAGCATGGAAGTTTCCTGTACAGAGCTGGCCGGGAAGACGCTCACAAGGTCCTGGAGAAGTGAGATGATATTTCTTATGTGTTCTGGATACTGGTTTCGAATGTCAGGAATGGGCTCAGTAATCATCCTTACCACATAAGCAGGCAGGCAGACTTTGAGGAATTTGGAGTTCTTCAATATGCCCAGTACATGAAGAATGCTCTGGCGGTCCATTTTGGAGCTGCAAGCTTTCCGAAGGACCTGGCAGATGAGCTCAAGGAAGCTGGGTTTCATAGAAGAATGAGACAGGAGCTCCTTCAGCCCTAAACTTGTGGCAAGTGTGATGACCACCTCAGAGGGGTCTTTCTGCAGAAGACTTTCGAGAAACTTATAGCCCAGTTTCTTAACCTGCTGTGGCTGTTCTGCAGGCTTCTGGTGGGAGGTCCTCCACTGCTGGAAATTTTCACTGGACCATGGTGGTCTGTGGCTCCTACCTTCTTGGTTATCATTTCTCTGCCTGGCATCATTCTCCTGACCATGTCTTTGGCCTCTAGCTTCATCACCAGTATGCCCCTCCTGGTTCCTTCTTCCCTGATGTGGGTTCCTGCCCATGGCCCTAAACCTTTCTTCCCTTTGCCGGTAAGGGACAAGATGATTGTTGGCTCTTGGATGCCTTCCAGGATGATTGGCTTCTCCTCTGAGAGCATTAGCTGGTGGATTATTGGCCTGATTTCTAGTTCTTGGTGGTAATTCTCCATCCATAGGCCCTAAACACAATGAAATATTGGTTAAGAACAAATGCAAAGGGCAAGAAAACCTAGTAGTACAATAATGAACATGTTTTTATTTTCTAAAACAACTAAGGAGTTCAGTTTTTACATGGGAGAGAAAAAAGGTTTCCTACCATGTTGTGTAATAAGTAACAGGGCTCAGTGGTAGAGTACATGCCTAGTATGTGTGAAGCCCTGGGTTCAATACTTAACCCTTCAAAATAAAACTTTATTATTGCTGTATAAATTATAAAAATGTTATTTCTCTACAGGAAGCAAAGGAATAAAACATTTGTTCAGTGTCTAATACATACCAGAGAATATATACACGCAGTATAGATTAGTTGATTGGTTCTAGTTTCTGGCCAATATCAAACAATAGTCAGAGCATGAATTGTGCAGCCAAAAATATCTGATTCAAGTCTTGGCTTAGCCACTTTCTCACTGTGTAACCTTCAAATCTCAGTATCTGGCTTGGTACAGATTACATGTTTATCTAACAGGTACAGAGCCGGATGTGGTGGCGCACACCTGTTATCCCAGCACTTGGGAGGCTGAGGCAGGAGGACTGTTGCGAGTTCAAGACCAGCCTGGGCTACAAAGTGAGCTCAAGGCCAGCCTGAACTGCATAGCGAGACCCTGTCTCAAAAAAACAAAAACAAAGATAAAAGAAAACATAAAATGTATAGAATAGTACCTGACACCTGAGAAACTCTCAGTAAATCTTAGCTGTTACTAAGAGTACCAGCAATAACTTTTTACTGGGGATACCTTCTTAATTCCTGTAGTTGCTGGTTCGGCTTAAACAATTATCATAGGTAATACAGACCTCAAGTGGAATAAAACTAGGAAGGAAAATACTACCTGAAGTATATCCAGCAGGAGTAAATGTAGTTTGGAAGAGGAAGACATAGCTTTCTCTACCGAGATATTATTTTCAGCTAATTAACAGGTGGCGAAGGAAACTGACACATGGATATCAAGCTTTGTTTTGGAACACTGAAATATTAAACTGAATCCCTGATTCAGGAAACTGAAAAACAAAACTCAAGTTTTCCTCTTAGTTTTGGTTAACAACACTCATACAGGAAGTTGGGGGGAGGGGGAGGGGGAGAACACAGGACATGTGGCAATGCTCGCATCACTCTGGGTGAATCCACACTTCTCTTTGCTCTGCCATATACATCATCAAGTGACTTTACCCAACATACCCAAAGTCCTGTTTTTTTTCACTTCCTGTTCTTTAAAATTAATTTTCAAGCTGACTCAACTTAGCAGAATGATACCGAGATTTTAAAAACAAGACTGTATACAATGCTTTGATAATTTACTGGTATGAAAGTTGTAAAAATATATCAGATAATCATTTCATGACATCAGATACTAAATCCATTCATGTGCAGTTGTTTTTGTACTCTGTCAAGAAAATTTTCATAACAAGTATTTGGCAAGATATAAATGATGTGCAACTAGATTGCAATGTTTTTATGACTGTTATTTTAATATCTACTTTTCAAACTCCCCAAATTAGAAGAAAACCCTATTTTAATATTTTGAGCTGACTGAAGACTATATCTTGAAGGAATCTAAAACTGTATCATTTCTCATTCTTTAAACATTCACACAGCCTGTAGTAAGACAAAGTCCCACAGTTCTTCCCCTCTTGTTCTAGTTAAACCTCAAAAGGCATGTTGCAAACTTAAGAAAAAAAAGACAATAACGATACAATGTACTGACTATTGCTATTCTCTTATCATTTTGTGGTGAAATTCTTAATTGTTTCATAAAATGAATACTTAACTAAACCAGTGAAAGAAACATGGGAACCCAACGGTTGTTTTATAATAAAAGTTCTGAGAAAACCGAATACTTCCTTTAGTAGAATAATGCTCTTGGAACTAACTTTGATTTGGTAACTAATACTCTATAGACTTACCCTATTCAATATATAGCCACTTACCACTTGTGGCTAATATTTAAAAATTTGAGGGGAAAGAAAAATATTAAAATTATTAACATTATGATATAAAGTATATTTAACTGCAATATAATGATAGTATTTTGGCTATATTAAGACACATTAGATCATTAAGTTTTATTAATATTAAATTTAAAACTTTTTCCATTTGTCTCTTTAAAAACTGATGCTACTAAAAAATAAAAAATGATATTTTGGCCTGTATTATGTTCCTAGATAGCACTGTTCCAAACCAAGAGTCATTTCTACTTCTGATACCACGTCACTTGTTTTGTTCAAGTGAATCATACCCACTCATCATTTCTCTCACAAAGGAGAGGGAAGGCTCTGTTTTTCCGTCATTCAAGCCACAACTAAGGATCCCCCCCCGCCCCACCCAATGCTAGGGGTTTGAACCCACTGGGGTACTCTCCCACTGAGCTACATTTCTAGCCCTTTCTAAATTTTTTGTTTGGTTTGGCTGAGGCAGGATCTTGCTACGCAAGAGATGGCCTTGAACTCACAGAGATACTCCTGCCTCCGCCTCCCAAGTACTGGAATTACAGGCATGTACTGCTGTGCCCAGGTTAATTTTTTGAGATAGGATCTTACTATGTTGCCCAGGCTAGCCTTGAACTTGCAATCTACCTGCCTCCTACTGCTAAGGAGCTGAAATCACAGATGCATGCCACCACACCTGGTGAGTTAGGCATTCTCTACTTGAAAGTTATTTAGGGGGAGGTGCAAAAAAAAAGTTACTTAATCAGATGGGCCTATTCACTCACAGGAAACCCAATTTCCTTCTCTGGTTCCTTCAAATTTCTTTTTCACTAGGTGGGAAACCTTACTTACCTCTGTAGTTGGTATGAGGATTCCTGGGTCTGGCCTCGAGATGAGGTCTTCTGTCCTCCATGTCTAAGTCACTCGAATTCTTCTACATTCACGTTACTTTTGTTACCTGAACCGCACAGGTTAAGAATTATCAGTATCCTTAAAACACAACATCTAGCAGAAAAACCCAAAGGCCATCTAACCAGTCCTTCTGCCTATACATTTTAATGACTTATGAACCAAGAGTTAAATGTAGATTTTACTCATAAGTGTAAGTTCTCAACTCTGTTAACACCCAATTATGACACAAAACATTAAATTTACAATTTAGGTGATTTTAAAGGATTAAATTCTCTTGTTCCTTTACTCTTGCACTTTGCTCAGGTGTAGAGAATGTCATTAATTCACATCCCAAACTGGACTGATTCATGCCTTAGCCAAGTTACTTAACCAGTTGTTAGGTTTCATTTTCCTTTTCTACAAGACACACAAATATTGTTCCCAGGGCAAAAGGAATACATTTCTATTAATCCAAAACTGTATTTATCACCTCATTTAACATTTATATTTATAGTATTCTATGGCTTGCAATCCCCTATAGTTTGAAAATAATTACTGAGCAGTTACTCCTTATCCTACTTTTGGAACACAGCCAAATGATTAAACCCTCTGCTCTTCCGTTCGTCCCTGAAGAGAAACTTGTTTCAATAACTAGGAGGCCACAGGGTGCTCTTTCTTTGGGGGGGCTTTTTTTTTTTTGCGGTACTGGGGATCGAACTCAGGACCCTGCGCTTGCTAGGCAAGCGCTTATTCCACTGAGCTATATCACCAGCCCGGTGCTCTTTCTTTGGGACTGGCTAGAAACCTGCAATCTTTCCTGTTTTTTCTATCTTGACTTTTTTGATACTGTTTCCGTAACGGAAAGGCCGTTAGGGAACTTTTCAATCTAACTCATGCATATCACATGGGCTGGGGCTAGGGAAGAAGTTGGTGACTCACAGTCCTCTGTAAAAGGATTTTTGAGACTGTTTTAAAATATTCATAGCTAGAAACTGTTAACAGATTTGACACTGTATGAGAGGTAGCGTTTATCTCACTGGAAAAAGGAGCCCCTTTTTGCCCCCTCTGGGAATATTTTTTGGTGAGTCTCTTCCCTCAATTTATCAAACTCTGTTTTCATGATGCAGGTCCAATATTTATAGTTGTTTTATTTTTTTTTTAATTTCCTGAGAGGAAATCCCTTCTGTTTCTGTTTGAAAAATATTAAAATAGAAACCCAGAAACGGAAGAAAAGGAAAAGGGAAGCGTGCATAAGAATAGGAAATGCTACGACAAAAAGAAGACAAAAGTCTGTTTCTTGGGAAACCATGACTGAAGTGGTAGGAAAAAGAGAATCAGAGGCGGTCGAGTGGGTTTAGGGATGAGAATCAGAGGAAACCGGTAATTACCAGGGCGAGATCAAAGGATGCAGCACGTAGATTGCCGGGGGAAAATCACCAGAGTCTTGAGAGGGGTCACAAGCACGCAGGAACCCTGTGGAGCTCAGGGACGGCCGGGCTGGGGGCAGTTGGCAGGGCTGGGGGCAGTTACGTGAGGAAAGGAGCCAACTCCAGGCCGAGGCAGTCTCAGGGTCTTTAAGAAGAGGATGGGGCAGGTCCAGGCGGGAGCGCCCGCTGAGCTGACAGGGAACTTCAGCTGGGACGAGCGCCGAAGCGGGGGATGAATGAGGCCGGCAGGGAGAGGAGGGAGGAGGCTGAGGCAGGAGGTGCGGGGCAGAGATGGTGCTGGTGAGGCCAGAGGCAGAGGTGAACGGCCGGCGCTGGGCACAAGATGCGCGATGGAGGCACCGCGGAGGTGACAGGCACTGTGTAAGGAGCCAGACAAGCTGAGGGGCTGGGGTCGCAAAAGGTAACGGTTGCTGAGGAGTGACAGGGACGCCCGGGGGCGGTGGGTGCTAGGCAATGAGGAGACAGGGCCCTGGGGAGACCGGGGCTCTCGAGGGGGACGATGGGGTTGGGGAGGTGACAGGGGTGCTGAGGAGGGTGATGGGGTGCTGACGGCTGAGAAGGTGCCAGGGGCCTGAGGCCAGGAAACAGGGACTCAGGGTGATGCTGGGGGCGTTGAGGACAAAGGGTCAGGGACTCTGAGGGTGGCGACGGGCACTGAGGAGGTGAGAGGGGACCAGGACCCTGAGGGTGGTGATGGGGCTGAGGGGGCCACAGCGGCCCTGAGGACGGCGACTGGGGCTCGGGGCCACCAGGGGCACTGAGGAAAGGAGCAGGGGCTGAGGGTGACGGCGGAGCGGAGCGGAGACGGCGCTGAGAACCCTCGGGCTCGCGGTGGCGGGGAGAGTCGAGGGGGCGACGGGGGCGCCGTGGGCTAGGCGCAGGGACTTCGAGGGCGGCACTGCGGGCTGCGAGGCATCAGGGTCTCTGGGGCAGCGGAGGGGCGACGGGGTGCTGAGACAAGAGGCTCGACTGAGATCGGGACTGACGGGGCGACGGGGGCTAAGAGGCAGGGGCTCCGAGGGTGCCGGGGGGTGCCGGGGCGCCGGGGCAGGCGTGGGGACGCGAGGGGACACTCACCGGGCTCCGGCGCGCCTTTCCGCCCCGTCGCCGCTGGCCAGTGCTCCGCTCCGGCCCAGGCAGGTCTACAGCCCCGCCCGCCGCCGCGCACTTTCGGTTTTCTTTCCCCGCTGACCCTGGGTGGAGGGAGGAGCCGGGCGGGCGGCCCGGAGGAGGAGGAAGTGGAGAAGGACGAGGAGGTAGCGGGGACTTGGGGCGCGAGGGGCCGGGCGCTGGCACGGCCGGCGTCCCCGCCCTCGGGGAGCGCGAAAGAGTTAGCGTCGCTTCAGCTCCCCCGCGCGGCGGGGCCGGCGGGCTCGGGCGGGCTCGGCTGAGGGGAGGGGACTGCGGGGGGCGGGTGAGCAGCGCCCAAGGCCGTCGCAGGCCTCAGCCACCCCCAGAGGCAGGGGCACGCGGTGAGCGGTTTGGTGCGTGTGAAGCGCGACATGGCGGCGAGGCCGAGTAAACCGAGTGGCCCAGAGTGTATGGGGAGGAGGGCGGGGCAAGGCTCGGCTCCGACTACTATTGGAGCGCCTCGTGCTTGGCGGGCCAGAAACTACATTTCCCAGGGATCATAGCGGGCACAGGCCGGAAAGGGAGTGTCTCAGGCCCAATGCGCACGCGTGCCTGCAGCCTGTGACTATATAAGGGAGGTTCAGGCCGTCTCACGTCCTTTCTTGTCTGCGGCGCTGTGGGGTTGTGTTGTTTGCTTTGTGTGGAAGGTCGCAGCTCCCGCCTCGTGGACCGCGTTTTGTGTACGGTAAGTGGAGGCCCTGGTATTCCCCTCATGTGTCGTGGCACCTCCATAGATGACGCCAAAATCGCCCTAAGGCTGCAGGAAAAATGAATTGGCTGGAAAATACCGCTCCTTCGGCGTGATTGTGAAGGGCCCTTGGCTGGTGTAAATGATGACTCCACTTTTTTCCCCATCTTATCGACAGTGCTGATCTTTCATAATACTTGCCAGTTACTCCTGATACACCAGCTTGGAAAGACCTAGTCATGTTCTTTCGGTCGGGGGAAGATGGCGATTGATGTCCTCTCTTTGTAGGTTGTTACAGGGACTACAGCATGGATGTGGAGGGACAGAGTCTCCTCTGGGCCTGCGATACAGCCTCATTTAGACATCTCCAACCTTGGATCTCCTGACCTACAGGGTAAGTTATTTGTCTGATAGGGCACACGTGCCATAAAGAAAGCCTCTTGGATGGTTGTGGAAACTTGGAAAAATAAGATTGAACGTTGGTGAATTTTTCTGGGAAAAGGTGTGGGACTCCAGGCCTCTGGTATGCTAAATATGTGCTGTACTAATGGGTTAGATTACCCCAGGCCGTTGCACACGGTTCTGTTGATTACCTATTAGGACATGAGTTCCTGGTGAAGAACCGGTTTAGGAGAAGTGGCCCAATGTGAAAAGTTTGGTGTCAAGTCTGGTTTTCTTTTTCAAAGTCATTGAGGGAGGGTCTCCCAGTGAAGTTCAGGCTGGCCTTGAACTTGCAGCAGTCTTCTTGCCTCGGCCTCCCGAGTGTTGGGACTACACGTCTGTGTCACTATGCCTGGCTTGGTGTTACTCTAGTGCTGCTTATTTATTGTCTTTGAGGCAGGATCTTGCTATGCAGTTAAAGCAGGACTTGAGCTCACTTTGTAGCCCAGGCTGGTCTTGAAATCACAACGATCCTCCTGCCTCAGCCTCCTGAGTGCTGGGATTACAGGCGTGCACCACGATGCCCAGTTTAATGCTGCTTTTTATTTATTTTTTGTGGTACCGGGGATCGAATGCAGGACCTTGCGCTTGTCAGGTGAGCGCTTATTCCACTGAGCTATATCCCCAGCCCTAATGCTGCTTTTTAAAAGCATTTTTTTATCCTATAATTTGTGAGGTATGTACGTTTCAGGGTGTGTGGATAAGGGGTTAGCATTTTTCTCAAGCCACATGTGTTCTAATGACCTAGCCCAACAGATAACCAGACAGCAGGATCTCAAACACTGGAAGCTTACACAACTATAGATGGGGACTTCAGCTGAGGAAAATGAACGTTAATTGGGAGCAGGACTGTGCTTCACTTTAATAATTTCTATACACCAGGGGCACGGTTCCAGAAAGTGTCTCTTAACTTTTTAGTGTCCTGGTGGCTGAATTTTTGTGTTGTTGGTGACCTCGTTCCAGTCTTGGAACTGAGCCCTATGGTAGGGACAAAGGTTTTCACCTGCTTGAGGTGCTAGCTATGAAAGCACAAGAAGGTGAGGGGCAAAAACACGTGCTAGCCCCAATGAGCAAAAAGCCACATTAGCCATTTACTAATCTTTTTAATATGTCCATGTATAGCGCTGAGGCTGACCCAAGATTTAGACCCATAATAAGAATACATGCCAAACCCTATGACCCATTTTAGTCACCCATCAAATACCTGGGGTCAGAGTCCGAATTTCAGCAAAAGTGACTTAAATTTTCTGCAGATTAGTAGGTAGTATACTATTGACATGAACCCCCCCTCCTCAGCAAATCTGTGGAAAGCTAGTATCCTCTAGAGTTGTTTTTCATTGTGTGTTTGTTTTTTTTAAGTCTTACTAAGACAGGGTTGTCCAGTTTGCCTTGAACTGGTTATCTGCCACCCATTTCCTAACAGGTTGACCCTCTGGCCACTAAATAAGATAGAGACTTTGAAAGGCCGGGGTGTTAGATATTGTTAGCAGTGGGACACAAGACACATGGTGATTGTACAAATCTTACTCTTTTTAATGGAACTCACAAGAGTTTCCTGCTGGCATATATGATGACTTCAACTTTTTTCCCCAACAGATCGACCATGTTGATCTCATTTGTTTAAGCCAGTTTCTGTCTGATATGCCAGCTTGAGCAGCAACTGTCCACTTCTGTGGCCATCTCACTAGCTAGTTAGTGATCATCTTCCTGTGTTTTCACCTCAGGTTTGCATGAACCAGCCTTTGGGTGGAGCAGGATGAATTCTGAGCATGGGAAAGGATTGGTAAGTTAGTTCACATGTCTCCTTCAGACACACAGGACCTGTAGGGAGAGCTGCCTTTGCTCATCCTTAATATTCTTTGATGCTGGTGTAAGTGATGATGTAACTTTTTTCCCCATCAGATCGACCCTGCTGATCTAAATAACCATTAGCCAGTTTGGTCTGATGCATCGGCCCTAGAGATAACTTTTTTCCTACCCCCAGCATTCAGGTTGTTCATTTTGGCACTGTCTCTTAACTTCCTACAGGTCCTGCGCCCTTGAGGCTGCAATGTGTTGTCAACCTGATCGGTGGTTTTGTTCAGTCCTGTAACAGGTAAGGTTTCAGCTCTCAAACCCATAGAAGTGAGTTGTCCATAAAGAACCCAGGTCGAAGTTGGGTTTAAAATAAGGGATTACTATTTTTTAGAGGTTGTTCTTCTACAAGTGTAACTGAAAAGATACCTTTGGTATGCATTACAATTACATTTTTAAAGATAAGCATTCCTCTACCCGGGTTTATTTTTAACTGTGTTGTCCTTAACCTAGAAAGGCTTATTTCTGGATTGAGGTTGAAGCAGTTTGCTGCGGGAGACTGGTCATCTCAATGGAAATGTCCCAGCTTAGCTTGCTGGCACATCAGCCTAGTGCAGTGGCGGTGAACCTTAGAGAGACAAGTGCTTAAACTGCAACCCAAACCCACTGGATTTATGGCAAAGTGCCACTGCTGCAGTTAAATCTATACTGAGGCTTTGGTTTTGGTTTTTAAACTCCCATTAACATCTTTTATCTTAACCAAAAAAAGTCTGCTGGATGGACCAAAGAATGTGGAGTGGATCACTGATGTGTAATCTTGTTTTCTGTTTTAGAAGTTTCTCAGCTGTGGAGTCGGAGTACAAGGCCTTTCAAAAAATCAGCCTGGTGTTCCTGAGCCAGGCCCAAAAGGCTTTTTATTCAGTTTTTGGTACTAAGAATTGAACTCAGGGCCTCACCCTTATATGCCAGGAGGTGCCATACCACTGAGCTACGCCCCCAGCACACCGAGGCTTTTGTGTACTTAACCTGGCTCTCCAGAGTGCTGTGCCTGCTTCTTTGAAGATTCAAGATTTTAATTTCCAACTTTGTAACAGCTTTTCTACCTGGGAAAAGAAAATAAAATTCTTGAGATCAGAATGTGCTTGTATTTGATGTTGGTGGTAAACAAATGGATAACAAGCAGCAGCCAGGTGTCAGGAAGTTTGATTTGGGTTATTCACTGGGCCTATGTTTATCTGAGGAGGAGAATTGGAAGGTTTGTTTTCTCTGGGCAATGCTAGTGATGAGGTTGTGTCCAAGTTTTAAGATTGAGCGAGGGAGTAAAAATTATTAGTAGTTTGGGTTTGCCTATTGCCCCTGACTGATAATTTTGAATAGATTAGACTTTTATGAAAAAGATACTTTGATAATGGCTCTTGGGATTTATTTCCTTCCCCCTGAGGTCTGGGGATTTGATAGTAAGGTTCTGATTGCTATCTTGTTAGCCCTGTTACCTCGATGAAGAGGCAAGTCCAGCTTCCTCTGAGATCTGCACAGCAGGAAGCTTAGGGTGCATTTTTGGAACCCATCTCTAGATAATACTTAAACCTAATACACAGTGTAAATTGGGTATTGCTTGGGAAATAATGAGAAGGGAAAGACTGGCCTGTAGCTGTGGTAAAGCAATCTGACCCGACCTTGTGCTTCCCAGGCAGGTACTATGCTGCTGAGCTATATTCCTGGCCCAAAACAAATTTAGAACATCCCTGCGAATCATGGTAACGTGCTATTCCAGCACTGAGGCTGAGGCAAGAGCTTGAGGCCAGCCTAAACGACACAATCTGCACCCTGACTCAAAAAAAAAAAAAATAGTGGACCTGTATTCTTACTGGGAAATTGGTTGTCACAAAGTTACATTTGCCCCTGTGGGTAAGTCCTGCAGCAGCCCTGGGTCTGCAGTCTGCCCACTTGAGCCACTCCCCCCCCTTTTTTTTTTGTGATGCTGAGGATAAAGGCCAGGACGTAATTTATGCTAGACATGCTCTACCACTGAGCTACATCTCTACTTTTAATATATCTGCCTCTAGTTACACAGTGGCTAAGATTTATTGAACCTTTGTTAAGTGGCATGTTTTGTTTTTTTGGTCTTTTTGAGACATGTCTTCCTGGCCTTGACCTCACTTGTAGCCGAGGCTGGTCTTTAACTCACAATGATCGATCTTCCTGCTTCAGCCTTCCTTGTACTGGGATTACAGGCATGCACACCATGCCCAGTTTTATCTCCTAAATTTCTAATGTCTTCCAATAATGGCACCCAGCTATGACCCCACCCATGGACCAACCCACTGGGGAAGGGAGAGCCGTTGTGATCCAACCACCTTCCGAAAGCTCCTTCTCTAACAGTTGCATTGGAGACCAAGCCTCTGATACTGTACATGAGCCTTGGGTACATTTTAGATCCAAACCATAACCCTGTTCATTGTTGAAGTTTATACACTGGAACCCTGCTGCCCAGGGAAGTCTATAGTCGCTGGCTTGAGCTCACACACCATGGAAATACTGTTCTTGAGTTGGAATCCTAGCTCTGCCACTTCCAACCATCTCATGGCTTTCTGGGTCTCTTTAAAAAATAGGGCTTAGTGGCTCACTTCATAAGTGAGGCTCACACCTAAATGCTCACCCATGTTGTAGCATGTGTTAGAACACGCGGCTGAATGTTGCATGTAGATACCACACTGTGTGTTTATCTGTTGATGGACATTCAGTTGGTTCCACCTTTCGGCTATTAACAGTAATGCTCCAATGAACATTGTCATTGCAATGTTGTTACAAGGTTCTGTTTGAGTCCGTATTTTCAGTTCTTTGGGTACTATAATACATCACCTTATGGGGACAATTTAAGGACTAAATGAACATTTAGAACTGTCTGGAAAAAACTCACATTTACTATTTTCAGTGTCTTACAACCTACGTTTTGTCTGTTTCTCATGTAATTGTGTACCAGGAAAGATGGAGCAGTCTCTCCCAGAACCTGCGGCTTCAGCCTCTGTCTGCAGGGGGCACTGTAGACACACATTTCTCCAGCATGTGACTGGAAGCTTCCATCCTGGCCCTGGAAAGAGGGAAGCCCTTCTGGCAAGGGCCTGGCAGATGGCTGAGTTTTCAGATTCTCCAGCCAGCATTACTAGGATGGAATGCAACAGTGAAGTCTTGGGGGAGATGGGGATGGGGTAGGGTGGTGGGTTGGTGGTGGGGTGTCCCAAGGCCTGGGGCATGGGCTGTCTATGCCACTGTGACTCCAGACTCCCCGTGCAACCAACATCTCTCAAATGAATTTACCCATAATCCCTCTGTCCTAACAAGTCAGGATCCAGTGTTCACTTTTCCAAATTCTCTTCTGTCCCATTATGTTCTTATTACAGGGCATCTACTACCAGCATGGCTGACACTTCTCATGTTTAAAGGAAGCCAGAAACTCCCAAAATGTTGCCACCTGACTCCACTTTATAAAGAATGAAACCTCAGGGCTGGGAAGCTACGAGTTTAAGATTGCTCACTTGAACTGTGTCCCTTTCACTTCTGTCTTTGTCATTCTTGAACTGAGATGCCAGATAAAATGGGATGCATGGTCAAATGTCAATGTCAGATAAACTGCAATTTTTTAGCATATCCTTCCCTATAAATACACCATAATAGACTTCACTTGGCATTATATACTATTAACTTTTTTTGTGTGTGTGTTTTTGAGACAGGGTCTCACTATGCGGTTCAGGCTGGCCTTAAGCTCACTTTGTAGCCCAGGCTGGTCTCGAACTCACAATAATCCTCCTGCCTCAGGCTCCCGCTGGGATTATAGGCCTGGGTCACCATGCCCAGCTTATTATCAACTTTTAAATCTTACTCGGGATGAGACCATAGCAGCAGACAGACAATTCAAATTAAGGGGCAAAAAAAGCTAGGAAAGCTCCTTTGGAAAGATCATACTGGACAATGGAGGGGACCTAGCCTGGTAATCACATGGGCCCGAGGGTATGCTTGCATCTTACCAGACCATGCTGTCTACCTGTATCATGGACCCAAACCCAGAAAGTGAGTTGGTTCCACCTTTCACGAAGCCGATGCTCAGTCCTGTGGCAGTGATGCCTTGGAGACATGGCCACAGCCAACAGACTAGGAGGGGGTCATACCCAACCTGGGGCCAATTGAAATTGACCCCGGATGCTCAGCAGATGATAACCAAAAGCGGAAATACTTACAACCCCGCTGCACTTTTCTTGGCCGTGCTTACCCGGGTCTCTGTGGGTAGTCACTTCAATGCTTCACATTGTTTCCTGGTCCACTCGTGGCTCACCTATTGCCTTGGGAGGCTCTTGCTTCCATACCTGTTTGTACTAGTCAATCCCAACTTCTGGGTGGCCACTCTGATGCTCACGTTTTTCAAAAATATTCATTTAATTACACTGCAAAGAAACATATCATGTGCTTTAGAGACCCAAGAAGATATCAATTCTAAACTGGAAGTACAAGTCAATACCTTCGAGGCAACTGTTTTAGATAGAGGTAATCAAGTTAAAGCCCTTCAATATCACCAGGGGCTATGATACCCTGCTGAACTTGGCCACATCTATGGGACTACTCTGCTGTACAGTGATACCCAACGGGAATGAGAAAAAGTGGTGACGCACTTCATGGGTATATTTCATCATCATAATATAAGTTTGGACTTACAAAAACTCCATCAACAAATGGCTCTCTGACATGACCAAGTTGGTGCTCTCGGTCCAGGTCAAGTAGCTAAGTCTGTACTTGACCTGCTAAATGGATTTAATCCTTTCAATCTGGCACGCCACGGAGTCAGCATGATACTGAGCATCATTATAGTTATTGTTGAATTAGTAATTTGCTTATGAGTCTCCTGCAGAATCTTCCACAGACAAAAATCTTTACCCTCTCCTAAAGACAACATCATCAGAAGCTTCTACTGCAAAACAGAAAAGGGGCAGATGTTGGGAGCAGAGTTGTCTGCACCTTGGGTATATGGGACGAGGAGTTTGGCAGGGCCCCTGAGAAGTGTGCCCAGCTCAAGGAGCCAATGCACATAGTGACTGGACCTTCGCTTGAGACAACACAGACAATTTTCTCTTGTCCCTGTGAAGCCACCAATTGTTCCAAGACTTGCTGTTCTGCTAATAGATTAGACTTTCTTCCTGTTTCAGGTTCTACCCTCCCCTTAAACTCTCCACGAACTTATTCATATGCTGATTGTATAAACATGCTGGTCCGGGGATATAGCTTAGTGGCATAAGCACATGCCTGGCAAGCCTGAGTCATGAGTTTGATTCTCGGAACCAAAAGTTTACAGTGAAATGCGCTGTGGGTGCTCTCTTCAGGAGAGAGGGCTGCACCTGACCTCAGCTTTTATATATTGACCCCTAAGGGGCTGGGGATATAGCTCAGTTGAATAAGCGCTTGCCTGGCAAGCGCAAGGTCCTGAGTTCGATCCCCGGTACCAGAAAAAAAAAATAGTGGCTTAGATTATATATTGATTCCTGTCTTCACCCCCCACCATCCTGCCTCCAGAGTTTCAAGAGCTGTGCCGGACATGGCAAGTATGTCCCATTCAATATTGGGGACATGGTAAAATAAATTATTTGTTATTTATGTGACATTCTAATTTAACTACCCGCTGTGTATTTTTACCTGCTGAATCTGTCAATTCTAGTCCTGGGCTACCTGGCTTGGAACAATGACATCTGTTCTCTAAGATACAGCCTCCATGGACCTTGTACCTTCTGAGTAACGTTTCCTTGTTGAGTTTTCCTCAGAGGCTGTCTGGGCGGGGTGGAGGATTGGGGTTTGTGGAGCCTCATAACAGCTAGTGTCCAAACTGCATAGGTGGAACTGGCAGGTTCTGTGGCCAACCTGGCTTGTTGTCTGATTGCTTTCCCCATGGTCCTGATGGTAATTAAACACAAGTCTCACTAGAGGGTGTCTTACTCTATTTTATAGTGCTATGATGAAATCCCTGAGACTGAATAACTTACAAAGAAAAGAGTTTATTTTGGCTCATAGTTTTGGAGGAGAGGAAGGCCAAGAGTGTGGCCCTGGCAAGGGCCTTGTGCTGCTTCAATTAAAAGCAGAAAATAGAAGGGTGAGAGGATTCATGCACTAGAGACAAAATATAAAGGGACAGCTTCACATGACAATAACCAGCCCTGTAACCAGTCCAGCTCAGTGAGACTTAACCCCCAGTTCCTCTCAGTACCCTCATTAACTCTCATGGGCCCCAGCTCTCCACAGCCCCACAATAGCAATCAGGTTTCAACATGCATTTTGGAAGGTACAAACCATATTCAAATCATGGCAGAAGGCTGCTGTTTTTTTATGAGCCGTGGCAGAAACAGACGATCTTGGGCTTATTTTTATCTGTGGCTTTTTTTAAAAAGAGAGGAGTCTGGACCCTCTCACTTGGCAGGCTCCTTTAAACAAATGGTCTTTTGCTAAAATAAACCAGCGCTGTGATTTATTGGTGGGAAGGGTTGGAACAGGGGTAGCCCAAGTGGGCAAGATATTTAAAAAATTTGTTACACAGATGTTAAAATGGCTCTGTGTATAGTCTGGGACTTTGGAGTCACTTTGGCTCTGCTTGGGTAGACTTGATTTTCTTTTGCTTTGTTTCTGGTGCTAGGAACTAAACCCAAGGCCTTGCACATTCAAGGCGAGCAGTCTATCACTGAGCTGTACCTCCAGCTCTGACCCGATCCTCTTACAGGTAGAGGCAGAACCTGTCCAGTGGGGAGGCCAGGCACATGCCCGGCCGCCTCACACATCTCTCACTGCCTTCAGTTCAGTCAACTGTACCTCACTAAACCCGGTCGCTCCCCTCTGATCGTAACAACAATAACCACCACTATGCTGCCTTCTAAAAAAATTTTCTACGGGGCTCCTTGCTAGATACTTTACATAGTTTACATAGTTTATTCCTCACCTCAACTCTCAGCAGAAGGCCATTAACTATCACAATTTTAGTTTAGGGATTTTTTGTTTGTTTGCTTGTTTTCATTTTTTGAGACAGGGTTTTGCTGTGCAGTTTGGCTGACCTTGAACTCAGGATGATCCTCCTGCCTCAGACTCCCAAGTGCTGGGATCACAGGCCAACTATCTGTCTATCTATCCATCTATCTATCTATGCATGCAGGTGGGGAAAGAAAAGTGATTCAATCAGCCACATAATAAATAAAAGGCTCTGCCGATGTCTTCTTTCACCCCTTCAGCCCCTCCTCCCTCACCGACTCTGCCCGCTGTTCCCGGCATGGCTGTTCACCCTGTGGTTCCTGTTGTCTCACCAGTGGGGTTCTCAGAAGAGGGCTGGGGGCGAGGCTAAGAGACACAATTCCCTGGCTGCACCCTGCGGGGCACCTCGGGTGGGCTGCATTCTCCCCTGGAGGCCACAGGCCCTCTGCGGACCTCCTCCACCGGCCTCTGCTTCAGAGCTGCTGTCACTGTCCCTTCCTTCGCCGCTCTGCTCAGCTCCAGGGTCCGCATCAGCCCTTGTGTCTTTCTCGGATTAGACTGTTGGATCTCTTCAGCGTCCAGTGGGCCATGACTGGTAACGAGGCACAGCTAGAATTAGGACCCGGGCACTCCAATGTAACCTCTGCCAACGACCTTCCAGAGCTGTTTGCTGGTAGCTCCTGCCAGGCAAGACATCTCCGTTCTGGCTTGGATCTCATGCAATCTGCTTTCAGTTCTGTCATGGTTCCGCAACAGTTGTAGCAAATTCCCTGTGCCTGCCAGGCCACTGACCCTATTACAACAGAAATGGTGTTGAGTTTTACATGACTTGATCTTAGGAATGAGAGTCCCACCTGACCCAAAGTGCTTAACAAGAACTATTTTAAGAAGGCTTTCCCGAACAGGCCATTCGGGCCAAAGCGCTGAGCTGAGCCAGAGAAACGACAAGATGATAATTACTCCCCAGCCTGTGCCCTAAAGTAGTTCACAGCTGTGTCACCAACTACCAGACTAATTTTTCAGGCTGGAATTTCACGGGAAGTGGGGCCAAAATTATCTACCCATGGCTGCTAAACTCATGTTAGTTTTTTGTTTTGTTTTGGAGATTGAAGGCAGGGTCTTGAGGACTGTGAGCCCACATTCTACACCTGAGCTCCACACCCTGGTCCCTGAATTCATCTTTTCATTGAGGTATATAGTACATAGAAAAACATGCAGCTCATTCAGCTTAGTGAATTCCCAAGGTGAACACATCCACGCACTATGAGGATTGTGATTCAGAACAGGCACAGAACCCCAGAACCTTGGCCCTAGACCCTCCTCAGGGCATAGCCCAACCCTTCTCCTCCGCCTTGACTCCTAATGCCTTACACTAGTTTATCTTGCGTTAGTGCTCCCTTTGATAACTCAGGTGGTAGAGCAAAGGACTGTGGAATAGAATTATCTTTCTTTGGTGCTTAAATTGCCACAACTTGAGGGACAAGGGAATGGGGGGAAAAAGGGGAAGGGAATGAAGAAAAAAAGAATCAATTTATATCATGTACATGTACAAATTCCCTATGATGAATGTGATCATTATATATATTTAAAGTGTACCAATAAAATCTGATTTGGGGCAAAAAATTGCCATAACTTTGGCCAATGGAGACTCTTTCAAGCTGGCTCGTTTTTACTTGTGATGCCATTAATTTTTTTTTTTTTTTTTTTTTTTTGTCCTTTTGAGAAATGGTCTCGCTATGCAGTCCAGGCTGGCCTTGAGCTCACTTTGTAGCCCAGGCTGGTCTGGAACTTGCAATGATCCTTCCGCCTCAGCCTTCCAAGTGCTGGGATTGCAGATGTGCACCACCGTGCCTGGTTTGCCATTAATTTTTTTTCTTTTTGGTACTGGGAATTGAACTCAGGATCTTGCACTTGCCAGGCAGGCACTTGTGCTGCTGAGCTGTATCCCTGGCCCGCTATTAATTTTTGAAAGCAACTATTTTCTGGTGCACCAAATGTCAAAGGACAAACATTTTATGGCTCCATAGAATAAAGTGTCTAGAGTACTCAAACTTTGGCAAACAGGAATAGGGAGTTATTTCATGGGTATAGAGTTTTGGGGTTTTTTGTTTGTTTGTTTGTTTTTTGAGACAAGGTCTTGCTGTGTAGTTTAGGCTGAACTTGAACTCTATGCTGCTGAGTCAGGCCTCGAACTCCTGGGGATCCTCTCGTCTCCACCTCCCAAATGCTTGGATCACAGGCATGCACCACCATGCCCAGCAAAAGGTAACTGTTTGTGACACATGTAGGTATCAAAGTTTCACTCAGATAGTTCATCTGAAAGCTGATTGTCTCTGGATTTTATTGTATTTTGGTTGGGTTTTTTGAGACAGTTCTTGTTATGTAGTTCAGGCTGGCCTTGAACTTTCAGTAATCCTCCATCCTCAGCATCCTGCGTGCTGGGATTATAGGCAGGCACCATAATGCAGGGCTCTGTCTTTGGGTTTATTTATTTATTTATTTTGTTTTTTTGAGACAGGGTCTCATCTCGCAGCAATCCTCCTGTCTCAGCCTCCTGAGTGCTGGGATTACAGGCGTGCGCCACCATGCCTGGCATGTCTTTGGATTTTAAATTACATTAGTTTAAGGCTCTTAAATTGAGAAAAAAAAATTTACCTCACCTGCTTTATCGGTAAGATGCATTTATTTATTTATTTACTCATTTATTTTGTCTTTTTGAGACAGGGTCTCGCTATGCAGTTCAGGCTGGCCTTGAGCTCACTGTGTAGCCCAGGCTGGTCTCGAACTTCCAATGATCCTCCTGTCTCAGCCTCCCAAGTGCTGGGATTATAGGTGTGCACCACCATGCCCAGCAGTGCCACAGCTCTTGCCTTGCATGTATAAAGCTCTGGGTTTGATCCCCAGCAAAAAATCCCCTCAAATTTATGTATTTTATTTATTTATTTATTTATTTATTTTGGTACTGGAAATTGAACACAGGACCTCACACCTGCCAGGTAGGCACTGTGCCACTGAGCTATGTCCCTAGCACACATCTGGTAGTTTAAAAGTCATCAAATGTCAGACTTGCAAGAACTGTTGGAAACCAAGAGCAGGTCAATCCCAGCCCCATTTTACAGGTGTGGAAACTGAGGTCTGGAGAGGCTAAGTGACCAGTTCAAAAAAGACACATAGTGATTGCTCTTGACATGTGGTTCAGGGTCCTTTCTTACTGAGGAATACTGGCAAACTCTTTTTTTGTTGTTTGTACCAGGAATCGAACATGACCTCAGGCTTGCCAGGCAAGCGCTTATAACGCTGAGCTATAGCTCCAGCCCCCGACAAACTCTTTTGCCAGCAATGGACATGTCATTAGAATGTGTCATGGAATAGTTCAGACTAGAGCCTTTGCCTGGCAGATGTAAGGCCTTAGTTCAATCGCCAGGACTGGGAGGGAGGGAGGGAGAGAGGGAGAGGAGGAGGAGGAGGAGGAAGAAGAACAACAGGAGGAAGAGGAGGAAGAGGAGGAAGAGGAGGAAGAGGAGGAAGAAAGAAAGAAAAAAGGAAGGAAGAAAGAAAGAAAAGAAAGAACCAGGTGCTACATGCCTGCCAGGGGTCTTTTTAATACATGAATTATGTTAGGGTAAACTTTATTGGATTTTTTTTTTTTCTCTTTTTGAGACAGGGTCTCGCTATGCAATTCAGGCCGGCCTTGAGCTCACTTTGGTCTCAAACTTGCAAGGATCCTCCTGCCTCAGCCTCCCTAGTGCTGGGATTACAGGTGTGCGCCACCGCGCCCGTCTTGGATTACATTTCTCTTTTGTTTTCAGTTACCTTTTTGTGTGTGATGCTGTGGTTTTCAACCCAGGCCTTGGCCCATGTTAGGCAAGTGCTCTACCCTGAGCTACACCCCTAAGCCTATGTTCTTTCGGCCTAAATGTTTTCAGGACAGTAAGAAATAGCAATTATAAGACAATGCATTTGTGTCTTATTTACAGTGTTAATGGAAACAGGCCTGGAGTTTCCTAACAATTTTCTAATGTGTTACTTAGATTTACAAATGCAGGCTGGGTGTGCTGGTGTATGCCTGTAATCCCAGTACTCAGAACTCGAGGCCAGCCTGGATTACATAGTAAGACCTTGTCTCAAAAAAAAAAAAGAAAGAAAATTTGAAGGATACAAATAACCATTTCAAATCATCTCTAAGAAAACCAAGATGGGGCCAGGGATATAGCTCAGTGACACAGCCTGGAGTACGCAAGGTCATGAGTTCAATTCCCATTACCAAAAAAAAGAAAACCAGTATAACTGTTATAACCAATCAGGAAAAGGCAGAAAAATAGTAAACGTTTTAGAATATAAAAGTAATATATGCCCACTACAAAAATGTAACATCAAGAAAATAAAATAATATTAATGTTAAAATATGAAACAACTCTATTCAGATTTCACAGCTAGGAAAATTTTAAAAATAAAAATAAAATAAAATGCCTACTTTTCTTTTTATTCTTGGTACCAGGAATCAAACTCACGACCTCACACTTGCCAGGCAGGCGCCGTGCTGCTGAGCTACATCCTCGGCTCTAAAATATTTACTTTTCAGCTAGGAAAAGTCACGGGAGATCCCATGGCTTCCATGGAAACTAGAGCGTTGCTATGTAGAGAAAAAAAAATACACATATATGCTTGTCAGAGTCAGCCTCGCATCCCAGGCAACCCGGATGTGGGCCGACACCCTAGGATGTATCACTCCCCGTCTCTGAAAATTGCCTAATCTCTGAAAATTACATAATCTCGCCACAGCTCAGTTTTGTTCCCCAAGAAATGAGACTCATAACGACTGAGCTATTGTGAAAATTAAGTATGAAAATGTCTAGTAGGAGTGCTCAGTAAAGATGACCAGTAAAAAAAAATCTATCAAATGGGAAAAAGGTTTAGGAGGGAGTACCAAAGATTGACCCCAAGGCCTTCACACTGAGCTCTATCTCCAGGCCCTTTTTATTTTTTATTTAGAGACAGAGTTTCGCTAATTTGCTAAACTGCCTTAAACTCCTCCCCAAGCGCCCGGACTGCAGCCGCGCGCGTGGCATGCCTGGCTTTCAAATGGACAAATTCTTACAGCACATCAGAAATCCTAGCTAAACAGGAGAGAGCGGAGCTGGCAGCTTACTGACGTGCTGAGCTTGTGTGACCATGAGCTGCTGCCTCCCGGCTATGGCTTTTCAACCTGGAAAAGGTGGGAAAACTGAGTTCTCTCGCTTTCTCCTTTTTAGATCACTTAAAAACAACCTGGTTTTCCTTCTTCCTGCCTCCCTCCTTTCTGTCATCTTCTTCCATAAGCCACGTCCCCAGTTACACAAATGCGGTCGCAGGCTGAGAAGATGCCCCCAGAGAAAATCCCCAGATGGGCCGATGACTCCTGGAAAAGCGGGCGGCTGGTGCTCTTCCGCTGAGGTGAGCGAAGAGTACTCACCTGAGACTATTTTTCCAAGCAATCCATTTTATTTTTTTAATTTTAAAGAGAATAAAAAAATAACAACAACATAGAGAAAAAAAAAAAAAACGAAGCCAAAACAATAAAAGTGATACAGGGTTTCAAAACAAAATGACAGGAATTAACAGTGGTTGTTATATTACATATTGTTATCTTCAACGAAGTTGCTCAGATTACCACATGTAAG
>PVLD010022196.1:0-29793 GCA_004027595.1 Dinomys branickii | reverse complement strand
AGGGACTCTATTACACTGCTGGTGGGAATGCAGACTGGTGCAACCACTGTGGAGAGCCGTTTGGAGATTTCTCAGCAAACTAGGTCTAGAGGTTCCATTCAAACCAGCTATTCCTCTTCTGGGTATTTTCCCAGAAGATCTGAAAACATCATATCACTCTGATATATGTGCACCCATGTTTATAGCAGCACAATTTGTCATAGCTAAAATGTGGAAGCAACCCAAGTGTCCATCCACAGAAGACTGGATTAAAAAATTGTGGCATTTTTATATAATGGAATATTATTCAGCTATAAAGAAAGACAAGTTTTGGGGACTTTGTAGGCAAGTGGTCAAAACTGGAGTCCATACTCATAAGTGAAATAAATCAGAGGTACATGTGCAGGCAACGTATTGTATCACTGGTGTAAGAACCCGAGTGTGGGAATATAAACTAAGAGACATGAAGGAAATCTGTTCAAAAACAAAGAAGAGATGGGACGAGGGAAAGGAGAAAAGAGACAAAAATGTATGTATGTATATATGAATATACATATATGCAGGAGGGCTAACATGGTTCTACTATTGTATTATATCACTTAATGCTAAGGAATAATTGATGATGGGTTATTTGATCAATATTGTATGTCTGTATGTGTTATCCTGAACACACACTTCGAAGATATCAATATGCAAAGCAGCAACTATTTTTTTTTGTTGTTGCTGTTGTTGTTGTTTGCCTGTTTTGTTTTCTGTCTTTGGATGTTTGGTTTTTTTGTTTTTCTGTTGTTGAGATGATTAATGGTCTGACCAGTTTTGCATGTGTGTATATGGGTTCATATATTTACACTTCGAAGATATCAATGGATAAAGCAATAACCACTGTTGAGACCATGTCACCTTGTCTATAGATCAGTTGTGATTGTACTATTTTTTATGCTAATTGGTGTCTGTTAATATGTTTTTGTACTTTTATTTTTTTAAAAAATTTAAAAAAAAATAACACCCAGGATATAAGGGAATCTGTGCTGCAACATCATAACTCGGTTGAGTTCCTGACCTTCTGATCAAGGAGATTATGGGACCACAGAGGAAAATGATTGTATGGTGTATAGTGTGCCTAAGGAGAGTCACCAGGAAAAAAGGTCTCCCAAGCTTTCACAGAAAGCAACTTGGTTGAGCAAAGGCCGTGACTCATCCTGATGGGTGACACTGACAGAAGTACTGAGCAGTACTGTACATGGTTCCAAGATATATCCTGAGGAGAGTTAACTGACCTTGGTAGGTAACAAGACATTAATTTTAATCAGTACAGGTCTCACTTTAACTTGGTCTTAAGCAACCAATAGAAAAGTATGACCACAAGATATTAATAGGTTAAAAAAAATTAATAAATAAGGTATACCAGTACAGTTACGAACATGGGGGACAAGGGTATGTTTGTGTATTACAGGTTATAAAGCACCTCTATGGATGCCATCCTGGAACATGGGGCCATTAAAAAAATAAAAGGAGATCTTCGAGCCCATGGCAAAGTCTACTGCCAACAGATCTGTCATGGATCCTACAATGGACTGATTATATTAATATTGTTGTGTCTCTTACTTCTGTTCTGACAATGCTAGTCATATTTTAGTTGCAGCAATGGGAAAGACCTCCAGTCTAACAGATCAAGAAAAACACCACTGCAGCTACACCCCAAGCGCCCTTGGATGGACTCTGTTGGACTTAGCCAGGCTGTACTTGATTTTCTATGCCTTCCTTGTGCCCAAAAAGCTACGGCGTCCATCGTTCTGATATAACATAGAAAACCTCAGTTTTGGAGAGCTCCACTCTATGTCAAGTAGAGCCCAGGCTGACGTCATATGACATAATTTGTATTTCCTAAAGAAAAAAAATATGTCATAGAGGGGGGAATGTAATGGGCAGTGACTTTTAGCACAACATTTTAAGATAGACAAGCCTCAAAATGTGTCTTGAGAAACATCCTGGAGGAGTTGTAAAGGGTTAACTTTGCAGTTCTGACTTTGTCCTGGAATTCTTCTCCTTGCCTGAATTGTTAAAATATATATATCATTATGGCCAGAGCCTGACCTGGTCACATGGTGCAAGGTAAATAACTATGGCCAGGCCTAGACATTCCAATCTATTACCATGGAAACCAAAAATTTATATAAGATGAGAACAAAGGCAGTTAAGTGCCACATTCTTTGGTCGGGAATGGGGGGCAATGACTGGTCCAAACTGATCCTAAATTAAAATTAATTAAAACTCCATTTGTTCTGAATGAGTCTTTGGATCCCCTGTGGAGTTTGACCCAATTTCTGATTTTTGCCGCAACAGAACCTGAAAGAGTGAATGAAAACTAGGAGGTATGATAGACATCATGAAATGGAAGGAACATGCTCAAAAGTAAGGGGCAACTGGGGTGTGGGAAAGGAGAAGAGAAAGAAGGGGAAATTATGTATGTATGCATATATAGGATGGCTAACAATTGTACTACTGTCTTCTATTGCTTTACTCAAAGGAACAGTTAATGATTACTGGTTTGATCATTATAGCATGTCTCTATTTGTTTTCCTGAAAAACCACTTTGAAGTTATCAATAATAATACAACAACCAGTGTTAATTTCCTACCACTTTGTCTTTAACTCTGTATTGTTTGTATTGTTCTTACACTATTTTGTAAATAGATGTCTGTTTGTTAATATGTTTTCTTTCTTTATTCTCAAAAAAAAAAAAAGAAAAAAAAATAAAGCAAAGCACAGCTGGGTGTAGTGGTGCACACCTGTAATCCCAGCCCTCTGGGAGGCTAAGGCAGGAAGATCCTTGTGAGTTTGAGACCAGCCTGGACTACAAAGTGAGCTCAAGGCCAGCCTGAACTGCATAGTGAGATCCTGTCTTAAAAGGGCCAAAAAACAAAACAAAACAAAAAACCCCACAAAGTTTCATGTAATTTACACACAAAACTTACTATATACTTTTAAAAATATTTTTAAAAGAAATTATATTTTATAAAATTATTCTGTATTTTAAAGAAATTAAACAAGTTATTAGGTTCAGTTACCTAAAGATACAGAAAAAGATAGTTATGCCACTTTCATTTAGTTCAAACTACAAAAGTGTATTTGTCCAAGCAACTCAGAGGAAAATATATGGTGTAACATTGTTCTAAAATATTAACTACTCGAAGAGTAAAGTGTTACTAGAATCACTATAGCTTTCATTTTAATTTCAAATGTAAATACTTAAGCTGATATAATTTATAGAAAATAACTATAGCTTAAATAATTTTACTAAAATGTAATTTCTAATTATTATTTAAAAGTTATCAGAAATTGTTTTTGTCTTTTTTGAGACAGGGTTTCACTATGCAGTTCAGGCTGGCTTTGAACTCACTTTGTAGCCCAAGCTGGCTTTACGCTCAGAGGATCCTCCTGCCTCAGCCTCCTGAGTGCTGGGATTACAGGCATGTGCCACTGTGCCCAGTTTATCAGAAACTTTTAAAGCCAACTTTTGTCCTTTCATATTTTGAAGATCTGTAGAATGAAGTCATTAAACTCATTAACTACATGGAGTCTGACAAAGCAGAAATGCTTATTAGACTAAGCCAACAAATATCTAAATCACTACTATCAAAAATATTCTTAAGAAAAAAAATATTCTTAGGATCCTAACATGGTAAGTATATTTTGTTTCATTTTGCTATACTTGCATGCATTTCGTTACCTTTAACAAACGAATTCTGTCTTTACTTTGAAAAGCCCATACATGGGCCAGGCGTGGTGGCACATGCCTATAATCCCAGCACGCAGGAGGCTGAGGCAGGATTGCTGTGTTTAGCCCAGCCTGGGGCTATAAAGTGAGTTCAAGGCCAGACTGCATAGTGAAACCCTGTCTTGACACACACACACACAAGAAAACCTCAAAAAACAACAAAAAAACACCTTACACGGAAAAAAAAATCCCACTATACCTCACATTATTCTCAATTATTTTTCAGATAAAAGTGAAAGAGAAAATGCCCAAGGGACACTCTCAATTCCATGACAATTCATGTATTTCACACATTACATGAAAATACCTTAATTTTGTACTTTACAGATGGTCCTCACATACATGGCTATTATGTAAAATGCAGAAACCATACAACAGAAAAGCAAGCAAAGAAACTTTAAGGGTCAAACATATTTGAGCTAAGGTTTTTACTTTGTTGTAGCATGAACATGCATAGCAAAAAAGAGAAGAAAACTGGAGATTTTCTATTTGGGAACTTGTTTTTGGGCTGTTATAGCTAAAAATGCCTCTGGATTACTAAATTATTTGGTTATTCAACTTATGTCTGAAGATTCCACACTCTTGCTTTATTCAGTAAGAATTAAATGCCAAGTACTTGCCATACTGTGTGCTAGAATCAGCACGTGAGTAAGAACAGCCTGAAAACAAGCAAGTGCCGCACAAAACACTTCTACGTATGGTAACAGCAGCTCTGCAGATGGTGAACAGACAGGCTACAGAGAAGACTTCGCAGAGCAGCTGTTAGGCTGAGACCTGATGGCTAAAGAGATGATTAACTGTGTGAATTCTGTGGAGTGTTCAAATCATTCTCAAGGGTGTAACGACACTGACACAAGCTCATTCTGGCTGGTGGGGAGGTATCAAGAGACTGTAAACCATGTTGATGTGTTTGAAACTTAATCTTCAAATTCAAAGTTAACAGTATTTGAAAGTGGGGACTTTCAGGAATAGTAAGGGTTAGATGAGGTTTTGCTCAAATCCAGTGTTACAACAGCCCTGGCCAGGTCTACAGTATCAAAGTAACAGTAATAATAGTAATAACAAAAATCCTGGCTTAAATCTGAATGAAAACGAAGAATCAACATCAGATCCTGTGTATCTGGGGGCTGAACCTGTATCTGGACTCCTAGCATTTCTCCTCTGAAAACTTCTTGGGCAGCTGAGGTGTAATAGTGGAAGAATACTTGCCTACTATGCTATAGGCCCTGGGTTTGAGCCCTAGCACTGCAAAAACCAACACCAATACAAAACTTCTTAATTCAGGGAATAGTAATTCTGTATATTAAAGGAATAATATATAAAAAGTTTTGCTAAGAAAATCTAGCCAGCTGTGGGTTTGTCCTTGTATGGAATTACTGGTAAACAGTAATTGTCTTTTTGTTTTATAACTATTTATAGTCTGTAAAGAAAAATACCGTGGATATATTGTTTTATTTGTATTTTACTCAACTTTTATTGAACTTTGATTTTAGAAGATACTGTTTAATCAATAATTTGATCCAGATAAAATTATAACAACTATAGTGTTTTAATATTGTATTACATACAGCATTGGAAAATGTATCCAGGATAGTAAATACATAATATGTAATATTTACTTTTAGTGTTATAGTTGGTTCTGTTACTCATAATGTTATATTACAAATCAGAAATACAGTGTTTAGGAATGAGCTTTTCTACACTCTTGTTACAGAATTACAAAGGAGAAGGAACTGTGTTGCAAAGAGTTTTGACAATTTTCAAGGTTAGAAATTAAGGGAGAAAGAAAATAGGAGTAGATAACTACCAGTATGTAATATTATTTCTATTTGAGGTGATCAGAAAATAAAAAATGAGAGGTAAGCAGCAGTGTAGCCAACGGATTGCTCCAGGTGCTAGCTGTTTGTGGTTTTTTTTTTTAAATCAACACAGGCAACTGACACCATAATCTCTCTTAAATAGGAAGATAAATGGAAATAAAATGAAATACTAAGCCTTGCTTTTTCAAACTCTAATTTAACTAAGCTCTTAAATAGCTTCTATTACCAGCATTCAACAGCCAATAACATCACTCCAATTAATTACCCATTGCTCATATAAATATTGAAAAATACAGAAATAATCTAAGTGAGAAAACAACTGTTTCAAAAGTGAGAAATACAGCATTAAATTCACACAAGTGACATGTATCAAGTATGCTTGGAGGCACTGGGATGTAATTTCTTGGTAACCCTTAGAGTTTAGTTCTCGTATTTATGATTCCCCAAAGTGAATATACTTATATCCAAATTCTCACACCTCAGGATTCATGTAATCAACTTATTCTGACCATAATCATTATGCAAAATACACTCATGTTATCCCTAGTAAATGTAAATTATGTGATTATGACTATCACCTCAATAAACTCTGTTCCTATACTTGCAAAGTTAGCAAAGTCATGTATAGAAACTCAAGGTAAAAAAGCTAAAAGGGTCCTTTGAATAGGTCCTCTGTTTTGTACACTGCTTAGCATCATGAAACAAACGAACTACAAATACCAATGGTCCCCAACTAGGTCAATACAAAAGCCTGAACACTTTGTAAACACTTGCTTTGGCTTTTTCTAGATATCAAGAATGCTCTAATTAAAATGCAACAGCATGAGAAGAACTTAATAGCAACAGAAATGTTTAACAATACTTATTTATCTACTATGTTTCTTTCAAGAATCTTAAAATCATCTAACCCTCACAATTCCATAACTAAGACAGGTAGGTACTAAGGAAAACTGCAAAGGCCAAGAAAAGAAATTTGGAGTGAGTAATCTTGGTGAATAATCCACTGAATAATCACTGTGATCTAAAGATTACTTCCTCATATAGTTGAGTATATAGAATGGAGTTTTATCTTACCTGCCTTCAACAAACCTACGTTTAGGTAAAAGAACTCATTGTTAAAAGGATAATACTTTTTCTTTATTTCATTTGTATTTATACTTTTCAGAGATGTTTGGTTTACTGAAATTTGATTTTTATAGATACTATTTAGCCAATGATATGACCCAGTATTAATAATGTGAAACTGCTGAGCGTGATGGCACATGTCTGTAATCCCAGCACTTGGGAGGCTGAGGCAGGACGATTGTCCCAAGTTCAAGGCCACCCAGGGCTACAGAGTGAGTCCAGGACAGCCTGAACTACATAGCATGACCCTGTCTCAACAAAAAAAACCCCCCAAAACAAAAAAACTGTGAAACTAAAAATTATACAGTATTTCAGGTATCTTATTTTGTATATATTATCTTAAATGTCAGGAGACTATACTAACAATACAATATTTTTAGTATCTTTCCATTTGAGGATAGCCGATGTGATAAATCATACATAGCATCTTTCTTGTGATCAGCTAACCTTAAGAGGTGGGTACCGGGGGAGGCGCCATCTCTAGTCAGGAAACCATCCTGTGCGTGTGCAAAGTTAGTGGGCTTCTAGGCCGCACACCCCTGCCCTCGGTCCCACTAGCACCACACTCCAAGCAAGTGGACCCATGCAAAGTGTCACATGAGACAGTGGTAGCTAGGGACAGGGACAAAGATAGGCTGTATTTCATCATCTTAAGACCTCACAGAGATGGAACAGTTTACGATGCAAATTTCCACATCTTGAAAAATGACTTCTTAAATAACACACCTCTCAATCACAAGTGTGGTAATCTGGGAAACTCTAAAGACTTAATACCAATTGCTACAATCGACTCTCACTGTGAGGAATATACAGCTATATAAAATATAGCTATGCAAAAATAGAATTCAGTGAACGGTAACATTTTAAACATTTTTATAGCAAGAAAGGTGATGGAGATTCATATCAGTAGTTACTAACTACATAAATATTAAAGATTTATATTCTTTAGGAATACTGTGCAGAGAAGAAATTTGATTTTATCTTCCCTCAGATGCCTGTCACAGGCTTATTAAAGATAAGATGGTGTATGAACCACCAGTAGTGGTATTAAACCCCAATCATTTTCAGGACAGGTAAGATTTAGAGCTATTAAGACTTTACAGAATTGGGTTCACTGACATTACAAATGGTATTTTTAAAAAAGACACACAAATATAACCACATGCAGTCACCTGGCATTTCACACTAACCACTGGAGGAGGTAGTAATGCATAGTGTTGGAATTTCAAATACAAGGTCAGCATTAGCTATAAACGATTCTAAAGCACTGTAACTCTTTAAAACATATGTAGTGAAAAAGGATTAGAATTCATATAAAAAATCGGAAGTAAAAAAGCAAAAAATAGAAATATTTAGTGAATTTACTCCAATGAAGTTTAAATGATACAGAAATGAAAAACATTAGCGATCTATACATAGTAAAAAGTGAATATAAATTAGCCAACTCCATGGTCATTTCCAGTTAAACATTCATACAAATACATATTCACCTTTTTCTTTATATAGCAATAACACACACATACATGACATGAAAATTCTGGCAAAAAAATTAGAGATATTAACAATATTCTCACATACCAAAAATAGTGCGGAATACGTTTTAACAAAAACACTCTACATGAATATAAACCCCTGATTTAATTCCATGATTTTATCATGCCAGAAGCATTGTTGGTTCTAATTTTTTAAAAGCAAGAAGATATTGGTATCATAACACATTGGCTTATTAATTAAGGCATTTTGTACACACTATCTTAGTGTGTACAAAATTTTATATTGATTATTTACTACGATGTTTTAAACTTTGCAAGTCTCTTCAACATAGGAAAATAGCTGCACGCATTTATGTGTTTTTCTTTTTTATATAAAACACACACACAAAAATCCATGATTGGTCTCTGCGGTTCCTAGTAATAAGTCCTGTCTTCTTTTTTCACATAGTATAAATTATATTCTAATGCATGAAGACCCAGTAGTTCTTAAACAATGTCACTAAATAACCGTAAGCCCAGATGCAGCGAAGGCGAACAGTCTTCACAGTGCACTTTCACCTCATTGAAGTTGAAGCTGCTCCTTTTGGATATCTTTCTACTTCAATGTGAAGTAGACTGTTAGGATTTCATTAGTGGTTTCATTATGTGGATTTTTAAAAGAAAAACACTGCTTTGATTTCTCGCACAGTTCAGTGTTGGAAATCATATGGTCCAGAGTCGTTTTTAAATAACCAAATATTCTTTAGTAGATGAAATCTCTCAATGCAACTGTAACAAATAAGCATCTACATCCTTAGAAGAGAAAGCAAAAAAACATTCATTAGCCAGGAGAGTAAAGACAAACATACACAACACACACAACACGCACATGACCCATTTTCCCTTTTTTGCTGCTTGATTTGCCTTATACTCTCTTTGTGACCTTAAAAGGTAAAAGACAAGTTTTACTCAATCTTTTTTTTAAATCTGTTTTTGTTTAGCACAGGGTGTGACATAGTACACATATTTAATAAATGTCAGCTAAATGAGTGGAAGTTTTGGTTCCTCTATTCAAACAATTCTGATTTCCTAGTTAAAATACACAGCAATTCCACCAGTGCTACACAAACGCAAGGTGAGTCTAATGAAAGACTCTCTGATTTCTACCCTCAAACACAATTTAACTGATGATTTAATTTTATAACACAGGTTTTATTATAGGCTTAGGGAACTTTACACTGAACTTTTAATCACTCAACAGTCTTCAGTAATAAAGTCCTGTTTGCAGTAAAGCTTCTCTTTTTATAAAAATTTAAAAAGGAAAGCACATTTTTAATGAAAACATATTTCTAAGGAAACAATTCTCAGTTTCTATCCAGAATACAAGGCCTCTCCTGCTAATGCTAGTATGTTATGCATACTCTAAAAAAACTGAAACGAAACTTCTAAGAAATTGATGTTTATGAGAGTCTCATCATTGAGAATTCTATAGAGTAAAATCAGAGTGATAACACCTTGCTTAATGGCATTTTCTTTTTTGAAGGTGACTAATAAAAATTTTCTAAGTCCATGACATAAATCCCCTTATTCAGAATTTTTTTTAAAGCCAAAGAACATTTTTATATTTCTGATAATGTTCACTTATGATACCATCATGCTCAGTAATGGAATGGAAATACCTTTTTTGTTCACTTTTTGAGATAAGGTTTTACTATGTTGTTCAGGCTGGCCTTAAACCCACTATGTAGCCCGGACTAGCCTTGAACTTGTGACCCTCTTGCCTCCCAGTGCTTGGATTACAGGCATGTGCACATCTGGCTGTTTGGGGGAAAGGTCTGTTTTTTCTTGTTTGTTGGCACCAGGGATTGGACCTAGGGCTTTGTACTTGCTAGCAGGTGCTACCCCACTGAGCTGCATCCCCAAGCTGGAAATATCCCTTAACTTTTTTTTTTTTGAGACAGGGTCCTGCTGTGTGGTCCAGGCTAGCCTCAAACTCTCAGTGATCTTTCTGCATGAGCCTCCCAAGTGCTGGGATTACAGGCATGCACCACCACATCTGGCAACAATAACTTTTTCTGTGATTATAACTACCAATGTTTTTTTGGGTTTAAATATCATAGTCCAAATTAGCAGTGTCCCTTTTCCTTCAAGAGTCAAATCAATAAGGACCAACATTAAATTTATTCTGTGACTTAAATAGTTTTTTTTTGGTGTTGTTGTTGTTGTTTTGGTACTAGGGATCGAACTCAGGACCTCGCACTTGCTAGGTAGGCGCTTGCACCTCTGAGCTACATCCCCAGCTCTGTGATTTAAATTGTTCTTTTTGAAAAACATTAGCCAAAATAAATATTAATACTCCAAAACCATTTGACTGCATTCTTCATCTCTTGTTTCCTGAGTGTCACTGCCTTTTCTGAGGTTGTTGCTATCTGGATTCTTTTTTTCAAATAATTTTCTCTGATTGGAACTAGGTCATTACTGTGTAGCACAACATTTCTGTGACTGTATATGAAACACATTCCGTGGCTAATTCCTGCTTCCTGCCTAGATCATATTCATACCCAGGAGACTAAGTAGTTGCAAAAATGAAACTACCTTTAGGCTTTTTTTCTTGTACTATGGGGACTGAACCTAGTTGTTTTTTTGAGAAAAAAATTTTTTTTTCCATTTTTTTCCAGACTTTTTATTTTAAAGAGACAAAAATAAAACAAAATTTCAAAACAAGATAATAAGAGGGTAATGATGGCTAATATATTACATATTGTTATCTTTAAATTAGTTACTTAGAGTACAAGATACTGGCATTTAATTGTCCAAACAATATTAGCATAAACCTTCTTTTTCAATGAACTAAGAGAAATCAGTAACATAATTACCTTTTTATATATACACACACATATATATATAATATGTATGTATGTATATATATGTATTTTTTGCTTTTCCCTTCTTTCTTTTCTCCATTCCCCCACCCTAGTTTCTCAAGAAAAGGTTTTTAAAGAAAAGTTGTGCAGGCTGGGCTTGAACCTGAGATCTTTCTGCCTCAACTTCCCAGAATACCGGGATTAAGGTGTGTGCTATCATGCCTGTCTCCCTTTAGAACAGCGTCAAATTATTTTGCTTACAGACATGAAAAATTTATTTATAAATGTACAATATTATTATTTCTAATTTTTAATACCTAAGTTTTAAGCTTAAATATAGATTACCTTAGCTATATTACCAGTATAGCCTGGAACCAAAGTAAGATGGTTTTCCTGTTCCCACAATCTACTTAATTGTTGTTTTAAAATCTGAATATTTCTAGGAAGAAAAAAAGATGAAAAATGAGAAAATAAATAGTAGGATATGGATTTTGGTAGTAAATACACTTATAAAAACAGCCTTAAAATTTTCCAAGTCTTATCAAAAGAGAACCACATACTATTTAAAATCAAGCAACTGTTTAAAATAGTAAATGTCAATCACAGAATCTCAAGGTTATTCAGTTGTCAAAGAGATAAGAACAGGTTGTGCAAATGCCTAGTTTTCTTAGGTATGAAGTGGGAAACTCTTGAGAGCTAAGAAAAGAATTACAGACCTTAGATTGTTGAGAGGTATTTTCTTTGTGGCTTCATGAAAATATGGCTCATTTGATAAAATACACATTTCATGCCCACTCAATACTCAAATTATGAATATTACATAGCTTTTACACATTGGACTCTCACATTAATGTCTCAGTAGCTAAAGGACCCTGAGGGATGCCTTCATTTCTTACTCCACGAAGAGCATTTCCTTGCTTCTCCCTTATTCATACAATAGATGTGGAGCTAACTACTGTGTGATCTTTTACTAAAATGAAGGGTATTATTTTATGAGAAGAAGAGATACAAGAGGGTACTGGGCTCCTGAATTTAACTTCCATATGATTTTCACAAAGGAATATATCACAACTTAATATTTCTCTGAAAATGCAGAACCTAAATATTACACACTGATGATCATGGAATAAAACTAGCACCTTATTTATTTAAGGTGCTTTTCTGAAGAAATTTCAGCATGATTTTACCTTTGAAGGTATACTTACCTATCATTTATAATTTCTGTTTTGGATGACAGTTCTGACCACCACCTTTTTATTACTGCTTGAAGCCAGTTTAAACCAACTACTACATATCTGAAATGACATTTTGTTACAAAGTTCAGTGTCATCCTCTAATAAGTCTTCACAAAGATGATCCTCACCACCCAAAAGCCCCACACATACACACTGATTTTTTTCTCTTTCTAAAATATGTATTTCACTAGTTTCATAATCTAGTTCACAAAGCTGTACTTTATGTACTTGTTTGTAAATCCTTTTGCAATTATTCTTTAGTAATTTCATCTTTCTTTCCTAATCATACTATAGGACCCTAAAAACAGAAATCACGTGTATCTCATGGTGCCTGATCTACTATATATGTAGGCACAAGGCACAAAATCAAAATGTTGAAGGAGAAAAAGTAATTGAAATTTAGGTTAGAACTTACTCTTCAAATCTGCTTTTAAGTAATGACTTTACCAGAGGCAATAAATCTACACAGCAGCCAAGGGAGATATACTGTTTTTCTTCCTGTAAACTAAAAGAAATACTAGGTTATAAAAATATAAACAGGCTACAATTAGTTTTTCTTTAAGCTTTTTTTTTTGTGAAAAGTACTATCTTTACCTATTGGTGAGCACAGGAAGGCAATCTACCACAACTCCAAGGTCTTCTATTCTGTGGGCACAAAAAAAACAGCATACCTTAGATGGCTGATTTACTGCCTGCCTGCTCTTCCTTCCTTCTTCTCCTCTCTCCCTCTTCCTTTTTTCCTTTCCTGTCTTTTTTTCTTCTTCAGGACTAGGGATTGAGCCAAGGGCTTTTGCACTGAGCCCTTACTTTTGAGAAATTCATTATTTACTAAGTAATTTCAGTGACTATGATAGGCCGGGTGTTGGGAGTACAGTAGAAAACGGCTTGAGTACTAGCATGTGAGTGTAGGAGGTGGAGGTGGTTAAGAAGTAGAGAATAAACAAGTAAAATGTACCGAGGAGGCTGAAAATAATAAATACCATAGAGAAAACAACAAAGAAAGATAAGGAGTGTGGTTTTATTTAAGTAATGTGAACAATGAAGGAATCATTAAGGGCATTTGAGAGACTTGACTACAATAAGGAAGGCAATGCTTCAAATTCCTGTGCAGAAAGGGGATTTTTAAAAGGTTAAGTTTTCCCACATGAGTATCACTTCGTTTTACTGAAAAGTAATCAGAAAAAGTAACAGCTTTGCTCAATCTGATAAACAGATGGTTTCCTGTATTCTGGTTACTCTTAGACTGGTGAAGAATGTAATTTAAACCATAATGTAGTCTCCATGGAAGCTAAACAAAGGAAGTTAAATTTTTTAGTCAATAAAAACATAGAAGAGGCACTTTTGAAAATTATTTTATTGAATAAAGTCCATAAAAGGTCACTCTTACCTTACCAAATAAGCTACAAGTTCACTTATACTTCTCTTTCTCCAGAAAGTTAAAGCTACATTCAGTCTCAAATTCCTGCTGAACAGAACTTGTGCCATTGTTTCATGGTCCTGAGAAACCTGAAAGGTAATAAGCCAATTTGACAAAAAAGCACTCTGGAATATGAAATGGAACTATTTTTTTCATTAAAATAGTCTGACATAGTTTTAAATTATGCAAAGGGGGTACCTTATGTTGGCCTTCAAAAGGAACCTTGCCATTGAACATAATAAAATAATATGAATAAATTTATCCCTTTTCTTTCATTTCTTGCTACAATTTCCTTTCCTGCTACCTAGCGCTGAATTTGTAAATATGGATACAAGGAGAGAGTAATCATACAAGCCAGTTATTACCAAATGAATGACTTGAGAAAGATACCACAAAACTCACTTCTGCAACAAGTGTTACGGTGTCACTTATGTGTATCTTTTTATATAAAGTAATATACGCCAGGGTATCTCAGTACTCACCGAGTATGATATGTTACTACTCACTGTTAAATGGTTTTGAGGGGCACAAATATAGGGTACCAATCCAATTATTTTGGCTGGAAAGGGTAGTGAGTCAGGAGAAAACTGACACTGACAAGTTCTAGTTTGCAAGTCAAACATCAAACAAACGATGAGTACCAGCATGAAGTTTTCATGTCAAAATGCATGGAGTACCCAATATGAGGAGTTGCAAAGCACCTGAGTACCGAGGCATGACTATGTAAGATAAAAAGGAAATATACTGTACTGGCCCACAAAAATATCCAATATCCCTCTCTAGAAGTAATCACAGTTAACAGACTTGTATGCATCTTTCCAAACCTTTTTTTTCCCAAACTATATTTAGAAAATAGGTATACAGTAACACTCAGAAAAATTTAAAATTATCCATATATTTAAAAAACTGCTTTTTCACCTGCGCTACATAAATAATTTTCAAAGTCAAAACAGATCAATCTCATTTTTAAAAAACCACTAGCATATACTCTAGTTTTTATATAACTTATTTAGACAGATACTGGTCATTATCTATTAAAACTATGTCAGTAAACATCCTGATGTATATAAATATATGCACTTGCACACTTTTATTACAATCAATTTTACTAAACTGGAGCAGCTAGTGAGTTTGCCTGAAAAATGCAAACTCCTTTAGTGATCCTCATGGTAGGCAAGGTTTCTCTTTTTCCAAAATTTCATTTCAATCTCTGCTGGCCAAATTGTCATTATGGGTGTTTACAGCAGATTGTCAAGCATATTATTCTATCTTAAGATATTACTAACTTGAGAAATTAGATAAATTAGTGACTCAAATTTAGTTCTGTTTCCAAGAAGTTATTATCACTCAAGTGTATTCAATGGGTGATGATTCTGCTAGAATAAGGCAAAGAAAAGAGTAATAGCATAAAAGAAATAAAGTGGTTTTTTTTGGGGGGGGTCTTTTTGAGACAAGGATTCACTCTGCAGTTCAGGCTGGCCTCAAACTCGCAATGATCCTCCTCCCTCAGCTTCCTGAGTGCTGGTATTACAGGCACGCGCCACCACATCTGGCTTACAGAAATAAAGTTAAGCTAAAAATGACTTAAGAAAATAACTTACCTCAGAGAAAAACCCACTGTATTTTGATGATGGGCTTTCTGTCTGAGAAGAACCAGAGTCACTGGAGTTAGCCACGTACGTCCTACTGTCGTGGGGTAATTGTTCAGGCAAGCGGCCTGCACAAGCCAGTTCATTTTCTTTATTTGCCATGTCACAGCCCCCACTTCTAGGGGACTGTTTTTTTCTGTAACAAGGATTTGGAAAGGGATGATGAACTTTCTTTCTGCGATAGATCACCTTATGTAGTATGTCTGCACTTCTCACAGCTTGTCCAACTGTTCTGTAAAAAGAATTTATTTTCTTAAGTGAGAAAAAAACCTTTGAAAGTTTTTAAACAGAGATTTAATAGGGCAAATTTTATGATTGTAATCTACTAAAAGTAGAAATAGAATAATAAAATGTTAATTCTTGAGACGCAAATTAAAACAACGCTGAGATGCTATGTCGCTCCAATAAGAATGGCTGTTATCAAGAGATCAACAAATAACAAATGCTGGCAGGGATGTGGACAGGAAAAGGAATCCATCCTCCACTGTTGGTGGGAGTGCAGACTGATGCAGCCACTTTGGAAAGCAGTCTGGAGAGTCCTCAAAAAACTAAAATTTGAGGTTCCACTCAACCTAGCTGCTCCCCTTCTTAGTATCTTCCTGAAATAATTAAAAGCATCCTACCACAGTGATATATGCACACCTATGTTTATAGCAACACAGTCTGTAATAGCTAAATCTTGGAAACTGCCTAAATGCCCATCAACTGGGGAACGGATTAAAAAGATTTTTTTCCCTACAATGAAATACTACTCAGTCATAAAGAAGGATAAACGTGCAGACATTTCTGTGTAAATGGATGTACCTTGAGGCCATATTCTCAAGTGAAATAAATCAGACACACATGTATGACTATGACATTGTTTCTCTGGCATTCTCATGCCTGCAAGTTAGGACCTAAATGTATAAGAAATATTGTGAAATGGGAAGAAAACGCTCAAATGCGAAGGGTAGCAATATAACTAGAGAGGGGACAGGGGAAAGGAAGGGAAAAAGTTAGTAAAGAAGGAAAAAATGGAAATAAAGCTTTTGCAAATATAGAGCAGAAGAGGGATTGAAGGGAGGGTAGGGAAATGGGGAAAAAAAAGAATCAAGATGTGTCAAGTACAGGTATAAATTCCATATGACAAATGCTATCATTATGTATATCTAAAATGTACAAATTTAATTTTTAAAAAGTTAACTCTTGAGGAAAGTAACAATTATGAATTACCTAGAAGTCAATGACAAAGATGACACTTTAGCCAAATCAAAATGAAAAGAAACATGACTAAATCCCTTTAGGGTTTTTTTGGTCTTTTTTTAGACAGGGTCTCTCTATGCAGTTCAGGCTGGCCTTGAGCTCACTTTATAGCTCAGGCTAGTCTCAAACTTGCTACAATCCTCCTGCCTCAGCCTACTGAGTGCTGGGATTATAGATATGCACCACCAGCCCTGGTGACTAAATGCCTTTAAAATGAAATATGAAAGGCTGTTAAAAAAGTAAGAAAATTATAAATTCTGAGACATTTTCAAATGTTTTGGTGTCAGGATGCTTTCTTTACATTCTTCAAAATTTTGAGAACTCAATTTTTTGTGGGTAATATTTAATATTTCTATATCAGAAACTAAAGCAGAGAAAATTTTAAAACATTGGTTAATTCATTTTAAAAATAATAGATTCATAAAATGTTATAATTTGAACCTGAAATGTCCTAAGAAGGCCATGTGTAGAAGGCTTGTCAGTCAGCCTGTGACACTACTGGGAGGTACTCGGGCCTAACGGAAGGAAAGTCAGTCACCGGAGTGGACTCTCAGAGGGGCTAACCAGCCCCAAGCCCTAGTTTCATCTTCTTTTCTCTTCCCAGTAGACACGAGATCACCAGTTTCCCTTTCATACGCTCCCTACCATGATGTGCCACTGGGCCAAAGGCAAGAAGGCAAGGGATCACGGATTGAAATCTTTGAAACCATGAGCTAAAATAAACTGTCCTCTTTGTAAGTTGTTTTCCTTAGGTATTTTGTCACAGTGATGACAAGTGGACTGACTACATAGTGACATATCATATTTTACCCCCTAAAAAGCATTTTCCTTAACAATAAAAAATGAGATTTTAAATTTAATCTTAATTTTTGCAAATCTCTAATACTTGGCTTAACAGAAGATACCTGGTTTCTCACTTCTGCTTCTGATAAAGTCTCTTCTGATATCAAATGTTATGCTACCTCTAGAAAACTACTATACATTTGCAAGAGAAGGCCTTACCTGTTTATGTAAGCAGCCAAATGTTTTGGAGATTTCTTAACCTAAATAATGAAAGTAAACAGTTGTAGTATTAGGTTCATTAAAGAGTTATGGAAACTTTATGATTGATGTCAACAAATTTAAAATTTAATAACTATGTTTTCAGATGAAAGTTTTCTCTATTCTAATGCCATGATCTCAATCATTAAGCACAACACAATCATTAAGCATTTTTGGCAAAGCAACATATTCATCTCCCTATTTTTCACACCCCTAGTCACATATTATAGGGTTCATAATAAGTGAGTTGGTTTAAGAGCAATCATATCAGTGCTAATGAACCTTACAATGGTGAACAAAAGACACGTCTGAGCTTCATCTTAAACTAAAATATTCACATTATAGCACGTGAAAAAGGTTTTAGAGCTTTAGGAGTATAATGATTATATTTCATTAATTAATTTAATTCTAAGAGACTAAGCAGATTTATTACCCTCCCACTGTTCAAACAATTTAACTGCAACTATCAATAGACCTGTTGGTTTAAATTATCTTATCCATCACCTAGAAACCATGAACTTACCTCCTTCATGTTCTTATCAGTGAAATTAGATACTCTTTTTCTAGGAAGATCAGTGGAATGATCCTCAATATTATTACAAAAGTTCCGTTTTTTAACATTGTCGTTTTCAGATGCCATAATCTCTTTAACTACCTAAAAAAAAAAGTAGAAAATACAAAAAGCAAAACAATCTGATCATTTCTTTAACACATATATAGACATGTATCGAAAGCGCCACTCTATAAAAGAGGCTTATCAGTAAAGCAGACAATATAGGTGTATTTTACACATCATAAAAATCTTAAACACAGTGGCAGCATGAGGCAGGGTATTACAGAGATTACGTTCTCATTCTTTGGCCACAACAGTTATAATAATGTGTTTCTGCCAAAGTTAATACATCAATCTTCCCATTTTATACATTAATAACCGTTTTAATAAAAGCATAAATCAGGTCTATAGAGTAATATAGAAGCCTAAAAATTTTGGAACATGACTAGGTTAAAGAAAACAAAATAAAACAAAAACCCTAAGTGACCAGAGGAACGAAAATCAGACTATATACATCTGACTAATCCTAAAGCTGATCTTTACATTTTTCTTTCATTTTTACAGCTAGCTGTCCAAAACTGTCCTCTTCTTTTGGGGAAAAAAAGTCAATTCTCTCCCTTTTCCTAGTAATATCTAATGGCAGAAATACTGGTGGAAATAGATGCTGTGACTTTCTACTACATACACAGGAAAGTAGTCACTTCTCACTGGTTTCACAGAGGAAAATTATTTCAGGTCACATTCTGAACACAGATTCTTCTCTCATTTTTCTTTATACATTAAAAAGTATCTGCTATATATGAGGTCCTGAAGTTAATGTAGATGATATTCAGAGATCCTAAAGAATCATTTAGGAAGTTTGAAAATTCATTTTAATGAGACTCAAGTTTAGAGACTACTCAGCATATCTGTGAAGTAGAACCCAAAGCAACTGCATTAAAAAAATCTTCACAGGTATTTCTGATGCACATTCCACATTCCCCCAAAATACACACAGGATGTAAAACTATACAGAAAAATTTAGAGAATTTTAAGATTTCCTGCAGTTAATTCATAGGTATCCCCTCCACTTGTACCTAGGTTAAAGTCCTCGAGGATGAGAAGTTTTTAAAAGTAAACAGATAATTCCAATAATACCATATGCACTCTGACCAATGACCACTCAGACAATCAGCAAAGCTTAACTGAGTCTTAGAGGAAACACAGTTTGGAAATCTCTTAAGTAGAGACATATGGCTGGAGCTTAGGCTGGGAGTCAGCTGGAGTACAGTAGGAAATGAGGCTAAAGAACAGGCAGAAACTAGATCACAAAGGGTCTTGTCCACAATGCCACAATGTAAAACTGAAGAAAAAAAGAGTTTTCAGTTAAAGATGATAGACTGAGGACTGGGGATATAGCTCAGTGGAATAAGCATTTGCCTGGCAAGCACAAGGTCCTGAGTTTGACTTCCGGTACCGCCAAAAAACCCCAAAAACAAACAAAAAAGAAAATAATGGACTGAACATGCACAATTAGTATTATCCTTCCCTTAAAGTCCATTCAAATGATAGCAAAGGATTTATGGGTTTTTTTGTCTTTTTTTTGAGACAGGGTCTCGCTATGCAGTTCAGGCTGGCCTTAAGCTCACTTTGTAGCCCAGTCTACTCTCGAACTTGCAATGATCCTCCTGTCTCAGCCTCCTGAGTGCTGGGATTACAGGTGTGTGTCACCATGCCCAGCGATAGTAAAGGATTTTTAGAGGCATATAGTCCACGCAGACAAAGAGATGATAGTTAACATTTTTGAAATTGCAAGGCAAAAGTGGTAATTGACTTAACAGATCTGAGAAAGTCAAATCCTAAATCAGCAATGAGGAAAGGTAACAGCAGAATCCTCAAAAGGTATAGGACCGGCAATACCAAAGACTCAAGAAGTGAAGACAAAAAAAATAAATTAAGAAAAAGAAGTGAAGACAAAAGTGACCCTACAAACAAGTTACTGATCACATATTCAAGACACAGTTAAGGTCCCCTTCCCTATCACAACGCAAGACTGGAGTTTTATTCTATGGAAAATGTAAATTAGAGTCCATTGGCTTCAGAAACACTAGGCATACGTGAGGATATGAGGAAAATATTCTAAAATGGGGATCAAGTAAAAGTTTATATGCTAAATTTTGAGTTCTCTTCCCTTCTTTCTACCACTTAACAAAAGCTTTCAACTGTTTTTCCTAGATACTTTTTTCAGAACTTTTTTTGGAACTCTCACCATCTCCACAGGAGAAAACACCCCCCCACACACACCCTACCCCTAAAAATACTGACATTATTGTGGTCAAAATTCCCAAAGAACTATTCTACCTTAATGATGATGGTGGTTACCTGTCAAAACTTATAGAATGAAACACTAAAGAAGGGTGAAGTTTTATTGTATCTAAATTATACCCTGATAAATCTGAGTTTTTAAAAAACCCCCAAGAGAGAAAATCAAACTATAACACAAAAATGAAACGCCCTACAATTGTCAGAAATTAAAAATAGGATATAACTAAGATAGAAGAAAAACAAGTTGGAAGAGAAAGTTGAGAATACTGTTCAGAATATGGGGGGGAGGAAAAAAAATCAGAAGACTGGCTTAGAGGGACCAACATTCATATAAAAGGAATCTGAGAAAAAATACATAGAAAGAAAAGAGAAGTTAAAGACAAAAATATAAGAAAACCATACAAGGTTGAAGGACATGAATTTCCACATGGAAAGAATACAGTATTGGCCACAATAATGGATAAAAACAGACCTAGGAGGCATATTATTGTCAAATTTCAGAGTACTAGAAAAAGATAGAGAAGAAAATATACAAATAAAAAAGACAATAAACCTTAACATCCAAATCTGGCCTTAGACAAATGATAACGACTGCTGGGGATATAGCTTAGTGGTATAAGCACCTGCCTGGCAAGTGCAAGGTCCTAAGTTTGATTTCTGGTACCCAAAACAAAACAAATGAAAAGGACATGGAGCAATCCTTCAAGTTCTCATTCAACTGGCCAGGCACAGTGGCGCATGCCTGTAATGCCAGCACTCGTGAGGCTGAGACAGGAGGATTGTTGCAAGTTCCAGACCAGCCTGGGCTACATAGTGAATTTAGAGCCAGCCAGAAATACATGGCAACACTCTATCTCAAAGAACAAAACAAAACAAAACTCAGCTTGAAAGTTTTATCTAGTCAAATTATCAATCAGATGTGAGGGTAAAAGGAGATAAGCAGAAATTTAAAGTTCAAAAAAATTTCTTCCCAGTATGCCCCTAAAAGGGAAAGCACAATCAAGTAAGAACTGGAAATCCGACAGAAGAAATAGGAAGGGGGGTTCTAAGATAACTACAAAGAAAGATCTCAAGATGAGGCTGTGCACCAGTAGAGCACAACCACTCTATACTGGAGAGGTTAGCAAGCTTAAGCAAGAAGTCTCCACAAAATGAAAGTGATTCATAATAAATATGTGTTGCTTACTAGAGAGGACACAGACAACTGGGAGAGAGTCAGAAGAATGTGGCACATTTCTCAAGTGCTAAAGTAAGAAAAAAAGCTGCCAACCCATAATCCTATGTGCAAAGAAGAGTCTTCAGAAATGAAGGGAAAACCAAGACATTCTCAAACAAAATAAAATTAATATTCCTTGTCACCAGCAGACCTACTCTAAAACAAAAGCAAAAGGAAGCTCCCTTTAGCTCAACAAAACAAAATGATAAAGTATCTTAGAACATCTGAGAGACAGAAAGAAAATGGTTAAGTGAAAATGTAGGTGAATGCAATGGAATTTCATTCTCAAGTTTTCTAAATTATTTTTGATGGTTGAAGTACAGTTTATGACATGGTTCAAAAGTACATGTTGTGCCAGGTGTGGTAGTGCACACCTCTAATTAAAGTACTCAGGAGGCTGAGACAGGAGAATTACTTGAACTACAGAGTGAGTTCAAGGCCAGGCTGAATTATAGAGCCAGGCCCTGTCTCAAAACAATAAAACTAACCACCTCCCAACAAAACACACGTAGAGGAAGTATTTGCACCAAATAACATAAAACATACATAAAACAAAACCAGATAAGACTAAAAGGAAAAACAGTGCCAGGCATGGTAGTGCATGCCTGTAATCCCAGCACTCAGGAGGCTGAGGAAGGAAGCTTGCCATGAGTTTGAGGCCAGGCCAGCCTTGGCTACAAAGTGAGTTCAAGGAGAGCCTGAATTACAGAGCAAGATCTTGTCTCAAAACCAAACCAAAGCAAAACAAAAAAGGAAAACCAGAAAAATTCACAATACATGGAGACTTCAATATCTCTTTCTCAAAAACTGATAGAACAACCCAACAGAAAGTCAGCAAGGTGAGCAAACATCATCACATGTATCAGTAAGATCAAATCAGTGTTCAGAGGAAGAACACTTTCTTCAGCAACAGAGTACATATTACTTCTAAATACCATAGAATATATAACAAGATAGGGAATATCCTGGGCTATAAAACAAATAACAAATTTATTTCTGTGGAATACAGATAAACTTATAACATTAAAATGCATGTACTAGAAAAGAAGATAATTCTTGTCCAGCTAGGCTCTCACATAAAGAATTCAGACAAAACTATTGTGGTTTAAGATTCAAAAGGTTTCCCCAAAAGCGTCATATGTTCAGAGGTGGGGCTTTCAGAAAATGACCCTATCACAGGGGTGCTGATTAATCCAGTAAATTCAAAGCCTACAATGCAGCCCACCAGGAGGTGCCTGGTCCCGGGGCGAGCCTCGGGAGGGTGCATCTCTTCCTCTGGCCTTTCCCCTCTCTCTGACTGCAGCTGCTATGACGTGAACATCCTTCCTCTGCTAGGCTCCTCCACGCTGCTGCTGCTGCAGCCTCACAGCCACTACACCATGAACTCAGCCTCTTAGGCCATGACCCAAAGTACACCTGTCCTCTGCACTGCAGGTGTCAGTTATTCTATTCCAGTGATATGAAAGTGACTTGTATAAAAAAGAGCAAAGTAAATCAAAGCGGAAGGAAGGAAATGAGAACAGAAATCAAGGAAACTGAAGAATAGAAGTAAAATATCAATAAAACAAAGAGCTAGTTCATTAAAAGAACAAAAAATTTACCAAGGTCCAGGGATATTGACAAAGAAAAATGAGAAAACACAAACTCCTTGTATCAGGAATCCACAGGAGATCACTACAGACCCCCACAGGCACTGAAGGGGCAATACAAATCTTTTATGAATCTAAGTTTATCAAGTTAAAGGAAGTAGACTAATTTCCCTAAAATCCACCAAAAACTACTAAATCCAGATTATTTAAATAGCCCTACAACTATTAAGGAAGTGGATTTTATTTATTTTTAAATTTTCAGTGCTAGGGAAAGGCATTGCTGTTCTACTAAACCCAGTTCCTCCATTTATAATTTTAAAACTACCTAAATAGAACTCTCCAAGCTGACATGATTTCTGTGGAGAATTACATCAAACATTTACCTGGTGTGGTAGCACATGTCTGTAGTCCCAGCACTTGGGAAGCTGAGGCAGGAAGATCACTGACTTTGAGGCCAGTCTGGGCTACACAGTAAGGGGATTCAAGGCCTGCCTGAACTACATGGTGAGATCCTGTCCTGAAAGAAAGAAAGAAGTTGGGGGGGGGCCGGGTGGAGAAAGAAAGAAAGAATACAAGAAAGAAGGAGAAAGACAGAAAGAAAGAGAAGAAAATAGAACAGCAGGAGAGATTTCTCAGGTTATTTTATGAAGTTAGTATTATCCTGATAAAAAAAAGTAAGAGATAAAACTATAGAATATTATCTCTCAAAGATATAAATCAATTGGGCATAGTGGTGCACACCTGTAATCCCAGCACTCCAGAGGCTCAGGCAGGAGGACTGCCAAAAATCTGAGGTTAGCCTGGGCTACAGAGTGAAACCCTGTCTTAAAAAAAAAAAAAAAGTCAAGAAAATTTTAAAATATTAGCAAATGAAAGTCAATAATACAAAAAAGGAATTATATACCATGACCAAATAGGATGTATAGGATACAACAGTGATTCTACACATTTGAAAATCTGTTATCAATTAATAAAGAAAAATTACATGATTATATCGCTTGATGCAGAAAAAACATTTGACAAAATTAAATACCCATTCATGCTAAATACTTTTAGAAAAATACAAATAGAGAATTCCTAAACTCGATTAAAAAAAATAAATATGTGTTGGTGTACAGAGTTCACAAGAGCTAATGGTGCAAATGCAGCGGGCTCTGGAGTTCTGGCATAAGCCCACACTTTCAAGGTCTTGCTAAGTCACCATATTGCCCAGGCTGGACGCAGACTTGATTCTCCTGCCTCAACCATGAAGGGACTGCACATGTGTACCCCATGCCAGCATCCCTTCTTTCTTTGATATGCTACCTGGAATTCTGGAAGTTCAGTCCTTCTAGATTGTGACAGTTAACTGACTGTATAGAACGTAAGAAACACCCAGTTAAATTGAATCAGCACAGTTCTGGGTACAGCTGAAGAAACTGACTGAAGACAGAAGACCACCCTAGCCGTGAGGGACAGCAACTGACAGGCTTGCTGCCTGATGGAATAGAAGGGAAACAAGGCAGGCAAGCTTGCTTCTGTTTCTTCAGAGGATTCCAACCTTCATCGTTAGCCTGGACATCTTCTCCTGGCTTCCAGTGCAGATACTTTCACCTCCTGATACACAAACACTCACACGGGACACTACACAGCACTCCAGGCCTTTGACTGGACCCTTTGCCCTCCAGTGTGGAGACACAGACCTTCTGCACTTTTCCACACCTGACCCTGTGGGTAACAATTATACTTAGAACACGTAAGCTACACTGACGTGGTTAGAAGTGGACTTGAAAGAAATCAAGGAAACTGTGAAGCAGTACCTGCCAAGCCCCACTTGGGAGACGGCCCAGGCCTAAACCAAGGGAATGAAGGAGGAAGAACTCTCAGGGTTCCTACAGACCCTGCTGAGGCAGAGCGAACACAGCAAACTTTACCAAGGAGAGTATCACAGTTCTCCAGTGGCCATAAGAGTATTCAACTAGCTCCCGGCCAAAAGCATTGGAACAGTGAGAGAGCATTTCCACAAGATCACTGCCATGAAGAAATTTGATTCTCCCAAAAACCTACATATATTTGGGATCTTCATTGTTTTAACAGAGAGTTCCCCTCAATTTTCCATAGTCACAGAGTTCTGTGAGCACAGTACCCTGAGGGAAGTATTGAGTAAGGAAAAGAACCTTAGCCTGGGTTTGTGCAACCTCCTGGCCCTGGGAGCAGCCAAAGGCTTGTACAGACTACACTGTTGCAGAGCCCCATACCTGCACAGAAACAGCAGGAGCTCCAGCTTCCTTGTCACTGGAAGCTACAAAGCAAAGCTTACAGGATATGGGTTGAAAGAGACACATTTCCATCAGTCAGAAAAGGAAGGGGAACGAAACAGTCAAACCTACAGTACGCTCTTACCCCAGAAACTGGAACATCTACTTGGTGAAAAATCTGCTTTCTAAAAAAAAAAAAAAGAAAATCTGCTTTCTGAAATATACAGCTTTGGAATTGTCCTCTGGGAAACTGCCAGTGGGAAGATCCCATTTGAAAGCTGTGCCTCTAAGGAGTTCCACCAGTGGTTGGTCAAGAACCCACAACAGGAGTCGCTCAGTAAAGATGAGTGCCAGACCTACAAGCCCTCTGGGGGGCCCTCTGTGGATGAAATCCTAGAGAAATTGTCTATCTTTACTGAGTAGCGTAAAAAACCTGAAGCAAGGAGCTGACAGAAACACAAAGTGGACATCTCTGACTTGACATTTCCGATAAAGGGTCGCCTGTGTCCATACCTCCCGGCAATGTGAGAGTGTGTAGCTCCTCCCATCAAGCAGTGGAGTCTCAGCAGGCCTGGTAGTGCCTGCTTGTGGTCCCAGCCCTCAGGAACCTGAGACAGGAGGATCACTATGAGGCTAACCTGGGCTACACAGTGAGTTCAAGGCCAGTATGAACTACACAGCAAGACTCTATTGCAAAAACAACAACAAAAGTGAAGTGTATTCCCCACCACTTGAATCTGGATTGGCATTAATTTAGTCAATAAAATGTGAAAGAAGTGACAGTATGTCAGTTAGTTCCAAGCTTAGGGGCTGGCGATATAGCTCAGTGGAATAAGCACCTGCCTGGAAAGCACAAGGTCCTGAGTTTGATCCCCAGTACTGCATTAAAAAAAAAAAAGAGTTCCAAGCCTCTCTTGGACCTGTACACAGATGTGAGCCAGCTGGGCTAGTGTGCCAGAGAACAAGGGACCACATGGAGGGACACCTGTCCCAGTCAAGAGCCTGTGAGACTAGCCGGCCTGGCTGCTATCCCAGATATGAGCCCAGTCAAGACCAAAGAACCTTCCAGTGTAGCACAGTCCTACTTGCCCATTCACAAAATCAGAGCCTAAATAAATGTACTGTTGGTTCAGCCACAAATTAATTAATTAATTAAATTTTAAAAATTTAATAGGTATAAACCTAGTAAGCTGTGTAAAACTTGAAATGCCAAAAGCCACAAAATTTTGAATGAGTAAATCAAAGAGCTAATAGAGAAATAATATTCTTTTTCTTTTTATAGTGGGGTGTTGAGACAGTGTTTCACTATGGAGCTTAGGCTGCCCTTGAACTGACAGTAATCTTCCTCTCTCAGTCTCTCAAAAAATCATATTCCTGGACTGGAAGACTTAACATAATAAAGATGTCAGTTCTTCCCTAACTGATACATGGTTTAATGTAACTCCCATCAAAACCCAAGAAACATTTCTCACAGATACAGACAATATCATTTTAAAATAAACATAATAACCAGAAGCATATTAGTTTCAAACTGAACTTAACATCCATATTACATTACTATAATATTCTTAAAATGGTAGTATTATCCAGTTTTGAATTCTACATATTTTAAAAGACACAAAAAAACAAAGATTACTAAAGACTACATACATGTTGGGTGAATTAATAAAAAATGCATTCCATACTATGTATAAACAACAATCAGTTGAAATAGATTTTGTCCTTTGTTTTTAAGTAGAAACTACTAGACTATTTGAATCCTTTATCCATAGATAAATTCTGCTTATTTTACACACACACATATGGTTTGGATGTATCTACCAAAGATTAATGTGCTAAAAGCTTGGTCCTTCACGTGGCACTGCTGAGGTGTAAACGTTTAAGAGAGGGGCGCTAGTATAAGGTAATCAGGCCAAGGGGGCATTGCCTTCAAAAGGAATTAATGCTGGTCTTGCACAGTGAGTTAGTTCTCATGAGAGTGAGTTGTTAGAAAAGAGGAGATCTGGTCCTTAAGTCCTTCTGGTTTTGTCGTGCCATGAGACTCTTCTGCACTTGCTTCAGCCACTGTGCAGCCATCTGTCATTGTGAAACCTGCTTAGGAGACTCTCATCAGAGTTTATAAAAGTGAAATTTATAGATACAAAGTAGATCAGTGTTTGCCCCAGGCTGGGGTGAGAATAACTGTTTATACAATGTTTTCTTTTGGAGTGGTGGAAATGTTCTCAAATTATATTGAAGTTGATTGTACAAGTCTGTACATTCACATATTCAGTAAAGAAAAATAGGTGAATTTTATGGTGCTTCCCATAAAAATGGTGAATTTTATTCCTGGTTCCCAAAAAAGCACAATGTATATTGTGCTTCAATAATGATTTAAAAAAAGGAAATTATCAAAATCGTAATGATAAAAGGAAAGGGAGAGGAATGGGAAAATAAGATCAAAATATGTCATGTATAGGTACAAATTCCCCATGATGAATCTTATTATTATGTATATCTAACATGTACCAATAAAATAAAGAGAAAAAATAATGGTCTTTATATGCCTTGAAATTGGTAATTTACAAAAAGAGAAGAATTTGAAATGTTATTAAGAAGGAATTGCTTGGCCCTGAATCAAGGCCAGCAGTTTTCTGTAGCTGTTGGTTTCAAGCAGGAGCCTAAAGTGCTATCTTTCTATGGTCTGCTGGCCATTTCAGAACTTTAGAAATGTAATGGTCAATTCATTAGAAAGTAACAAATAACTAAATAAATTTTACAAGAGAACTTCAAGATGGCGACCGGGTAGGCAACAGAGAGAACCTTCCGGAGGAATGCCACTCCGAAAAAGGACAGAAGGGAAAGAGGTGGGTATCCTGAACTTAAGAAGGATCTGAAATGGGAATTGAAGCCCTTGGAAAGACTAAGCAAAACCTCTGCTGGAGGAAAGGATCGGAGATCCGCTATGGCATAGTCGGAGGGAGAGGAGAAGGAGGAAGTCACCGCTCCAAGCACACCCACGGCCCGCGCCCTCGTTCTGGCATTCGCAGCTTCAGCTCAGAGGCCCATGCTCACGGAAGCCTCCCAACTCGGCCAGAGGAGAGCGGAGTTCCGAGAGCTGGTCCAGGGCTGGAGAGAGGAGGGCGCAGCCAGGAAAGGAGGCAGTGGAGGTCAGTAGCAGTTGTCGAACCCAGTGTGAGAATGAGAGGTTGCGACAGCCACTGGGGCAGAGTCACCACCCTGCGGCAACCTTCCTAATCAGCGCCTGGAGAGAATCAATGCAACTAGTACACAGCGCACCATGCCCGGCTCTGCGCCTGCCTCGAGATGGTGGCCCCCTGCCTCTCAGTTGGGTGAGCAGCTACCGGCAAAGAGTGGCAGGGAGCCTCAGCAGTGAGCCGTGGTGGCTCCCAGGGATCCGGCCGAGGAGCGGACAGGGGCTCCAGCACCGCAACAGAAGGGAGATGCAGATGGAGGTGGATCGCGTGGCTCCACGCCTTTCTCACTCCAACATCAGGCAGGAAGCACGAGCTGGGTTGCCAGGGCTCAGCTCCCACCCTGAACTCTCTCTGGGAGCACCTGGAGTTTCGGCGGCTTGAGCAAGCACCGCCTGTTCCTGGCAACAATGGGACGAATCCACGGTCCTCAGGACTCACCCCAAACTATTAATGTGTGCACCAAGAGGGTCTCCTTACAGCTTACACATATGAACCTTGCATGAACCCACAGCTGCTCTGCTGTAGGCCCCATGGCTGCTCCGCAGTGGGCCCCACGGCTGCTCCGCTGTGGGCCCTGGCAGCTGCTCCGCAGTGGGCCCCGCGGCTGCTCCGCTGTGGGCCCCGCGGCTGCTCTGCAGTGGGCCCTGCGGCTGCTCCGCTGAGGGCCCCGCAGCTGCTCTGCAGTGGGCCCCGCGGCTGCTGTGCTGAGGGCCCCACTGAGGGCACCTCACGGACTAGACCCACCCCCACCCATAGCACGGCGATGGGGTGGAGCTGGGCGGTCCGCTGTGAGCATATGTGCTTTTCCACCTCCGACCATGGCAGTTTGTATACACCCATGTATGTTGTAGTATAGTCTGAGGCAGCTATATGTCCTCCCAAGGCGAGAGTCCAGGGGTATAGATAAACCCAGGAGTACAGTTATTATCACAGGGAAGATGACTGATTGAGTGGTAGGGCAATGGAGATGAGGGAGGAGAAAAACTGAATGATCAAATGGGCCATCATCTGTGTAACTGAGTAACAAAGGTGAAGGTAACATTATGTAGGACAGCATCCAGAGCTAATTCCCTTC
>PVLD010022195.1:0-29797 GCA_004027595.1 Dinomys branickii | reverse complement strand
AAATTTGCATGTCTGTATATGGGTCCATACATCTACAATTCGAAGATATCAATGGATAAAACAACAACTACTGTTGAGACCATATCACCTTGTCTATAGATTAGTTGTGATTGTACTATTTTCTATGATAATTGGTGTCTGTTTGTCAATATGTTTTTGTACTTTTATGTTTCTAAAATAAAAAAAAATAAAAAAAAAATAAAAAAAGATATAAACAGCTTTTTATTGAAAATTAAAATCTTTGCTCTTGTATGTAGGCTGATGTTTTGTCAAACCTTGGCTGGGGCGACCTGGCTACCTGCTGACAGGGAGAGCTCCCCATGCCCATGGCAGCACATGCACCATATGTTCACCACTACTGCAATAGATTCAACCACACATCTGGGCTGTTGAAGCAGGGGAACCGCTGCTGCTCCTCGTGTGGCACAGCCCTCCATCACACCCATTTTTCCTTCTCGGAGCACTCTGTTTTAGGAGCAATTTGAACAGCCTCAGGGAAGGAGCTGGTGCTGCAAAGGCGAAGGCTTCTGGGGCAGGATTCCTACAGCTGGAACAGGAAGGCAAGAATGAGTCAATGGTGGCTGGGCCCACCAGGATGACACAAACTGTAACCAAAGAAAATGAGAGACAGCAACACCAAAACAGGCAGTCACTCAGCCCTTCCATTATCCTTCCAAACACTGGGGATCACTGCATCCTGGTGGCAACCTACCCAACACACACAGATCAACAAAAGAAGCCCCCTGCCCTAGCTGAGCACCATGAACTATGAACAGTGCCAGGGATTCATGGACTGTATTCCTTATATCACGGGGAAGGAAGAGATCCAGTGAAATTTGTCTAGGATAGGTGCTTTTCTCTTGTTTCCCCAAATACCTGAAATACCTAAGACAACAGAAAATGCTACCTATAACCTACATTCTCCCATGGGCCAAAGAGACTCTGCCAACCATGATAGCTGTGTCAGATCCTCCAAACTGAATGTGGAGCTCTTGAGTCAGGCACAGTTGGGATCAGAGTGCAAAGGAACCAAGCAGGTCATTTCGCAGAGAGCTTCTGGTGATATACTGAGTAGAAAATGCCAGAAGGAAAATATGGAAACAAATACAGAATGTGCCAGGCAAAAAGAGGTGCAGGAATGGGAAGCCATTCCCGGAAATCTGTAGTGCTGCTTGCTGGGCAAACTATTTGACATCCTCTTCCCAAATTAATTGAGGTCGTTGAATCCTGGGACAGAGATAAAAATTGCAGTTAACCACAACCAAAGCACAATGCATAGCCAGCAGCTGAGTCCAGAGAGATGGACAGTCTTCAACACTCCCACGAAGGTAGTCAAGAAGCCTGAGGGAATTGGCTTGGCTGTCTACAAGCAGACCAAGATTACCAACAAAGGTCAATGATGTGAACACACTGGGTATATGGCCAGTGGCCACTTTAGTGTTTTTTGCTGTTGTTGTACACGTGTATCTGTTCTGAATTCTGTCTGTTTCTTTTTCTTTTTGTCTTTGACTTTCTGCTTGTGCATCAACATCATTTTTATTATTTTTACTTTTTAAATTCATTTTGAATCACTTTGAAGATATCAATATGTAATATAGCAACCATTGATAATTTCCTAACACTTTTTCTGTAACTCTGTATTACTTGTGTTGTTCTTATGCTATTTTGTAAATGGATGTCTGTTAGTTAATATGTCTTCCTCCTTTTATTTTTAAAATAAATTTTAAAAATAAAATAAGTTCGTTTTGAAAGTTTTTTCTTTATTCTGCTTGCTTGGTCTTTCTTCTTTTACTTTTTAACCTTCATTTTTCCCTGTTTTATCTCTGTTAATCTTCATTTTACATACCCCCTGTCATCCATTGATTCTTATCCCTTTTTCATATATATTTATGAGCTTTATCATGAATGGTGGAATTCATTATCATGTTGAGATAAACTTTAGCAGAAGTATGCTTTGAAGATGCAAACAAATCTAACCATAAGTGTGTTAACAGGTTCTGACTTCCTCACAGTTATCTGAAAATTTTTAGCTACACTAAATTCCCACTTCATCCCTCCCCCTGCTTCCACAAATATTCTACTAAACTCCCTCCATATTAACCATTTATTTCAACTATACAATATTTCCAACATATTTGATCTTCTATCTTTATTTTACCTACTGATATTTCTTTTATGTCCTCACTTCTACTGACTTACCCACTCCTTCTCCATTTCTGATTTCTTTCCCTTCTTTCTCCACATCCAAGACTAACTGCAAATAACAATATAATATAGTCTATAAGGAGCACTGGTAAAAGGGCTAGAAGTGTGAAAAACTTTTTTAATACTTATGAGTAATGGGTCTGTGGGTGCTTTTAATAACAGTTGGAATTATCCCCCAACAACACAGTGACCAGGTCTATCCCTATTAAACTGAATAGAGAGAAGGATAAAACAATATCTATTGAAAAACAAAGCTAAGTTTGCCTCACTGTAAGAAAGAACTTTACTAAAGAGATCTGCTAACGTTTCACTCTGTTTGGTCACAACAATAAAGCCACACACAGAAAAGGAACATGAAAAGAGTTTACAAAAGTTTCTGTGAAAACTGCCAACATTCCTAAAACAGAATCAAGGGGCACTTATGGAGAGGAAATTAAACACCAAATGATTGAGCTGAATTAAATGATTAAAGAGGAAGAAAGAAGAAAACAACTCAAAATAGTGGAACTAACACACATATTGACCAATGTGGTTACAGAAGAAACAATTAAAAAATTAGAAGAGTTGAACAAAAACTAAACAGAACACGAATAAGAACTTTATCAGTAAAATAGACTCCTTAAATAGATGTCAAACAGAAACTCCAGAGATAATTCTATTGAACACATAAACATCAACAGTCACCTGTCTAAGCAAAGACTCAATCTAGAGAAGAGATTAAAAACAAAAGTGGTATACTCAGAGATCCCACAGAATTGACAAGAGAGCAAGAAAAATTCATCCCACAGGTATAAGATCATGCTAAGTACAGTAACAAATTTCACTGGAATTAGAGAAACATTAAAGGGCAGATCAATAGCATAAAAGGTCTGTTTACAGAAAACATTAGACGTGTAAGTAAAGAACTCAGTATGTGGGTAAGAGAGGCCTACAGAGCAAAAAACAAGTGTGATAAAAAAAGAAGCTTCCTGATCATCAAAATCTCAGTGATATTACACAAGGACAGAATCTTAAAAGCTATCAGATAAAAGTAAAAAATCACTTACAGAGGTAAACACGTTAGGATTCCAGCAGACATTTCTACTGTAATGTGAAGGTCAAAAGAATTTGAAATGAAGTATTTGAAGTTATAAAATAATCAACTTTCAACCCAAAATAATACATCCTGCAAAACTGTCCCACAAAATCATTGACAAAATAAGGACTTTATATGGCAAAGAAAACTCCTAAAACATTTTCCAGGTTAAGTGGACTTCAAGGTAAAACTGATTAGAAGAGGCAAAGTGGGTCACCGCATATTAGTTAAGTGCATGTCATCAGGAAGAGAAAATAATTTTAAGTGTATACACACAAATACTAGTGCAAATAACTTCATAAAATAGACCAAGTAGGCCAGAAAGATCAACTAAACACAAACATGGCATAATGGAGAACCTCAGTACCACACTTTCACAGATAAGCAGATCAACAAAACAAAAACTAACAAGAAAAATCAGAGCTGAATGCCACCTTTGAACAAATGGAATTAATGGATCTCTACTAACAGTTCTATCCTGCTATAAAAGAATCCATATTCTTCTCAGTGTACATGGAACTTTCTTAAATTAGAACATATACTATTTCACAAAGCTTGCTTAGATAAATAGAAAAGAATAAAAATCATAGTGTGTATATTATTAGATCATAACACACTGAAACAAGAAATCAATGGCAAAAGACTACATGGGAATTTTACAAACATCTTAGTAATAAGTAAAACTCTATTCTACACTCAGTGGATACCACAAGAAATCAAGGAAGAAATTAATTCATAGGATCCAATGATCATGCCAATACACAAACCAGTGTGACACAGTGAAAACAATCCTAAGTGATACATATATAATTAAAATGACACATTTCAAACAAAAACATTAAAAAACAAAAAACTCATATATAAAGGCAAATCCATTAGAATTACAGCAAACTACTCAGCACAAACTGTAAAGGCCACAAGAACTTGAAGTGAAGCATTTCAAATCCAAAAAAACAAACAATTTCTGCTCCAGATTAACATATCTGGTAACACTTTCTTTCAAAATATATGGAGAAATAAGGATATTTCATGATAAACAAGACACAAGATATTTATGAATATTAAACCAGCACTCCAGAAAATACTCAATAATGTCCTAGACAGAAAAAACACTTAAACAAAGCCAAACATCTAGATGGAATGAAAAGAGCAAGAGATCTCAATGGATAAATAACAACAAATGAATAGGAAAAGAAAAACAAAGGACTCACCAACAAAGTGCAAGCATAGTGATAGTCATTAATCGGCTTCCAATAATATCTCTCCATGTTAATGGCCTCAACTCTCCAATTAAAGGACTTAGATTTGATTTGCAGACTGGAACAAAAAGGAGACTCTAATAAAAATGTATAAATAAACTAAAAATCAAAGGAAGAAAACTAATACTTCATGCTGCAGGACCTCAAAATATCAGGAATTGCAATTTCAGTCTCATACAACATAAACTTCAAGCTAACCTGATCAGAAGAGACAAAGAAGATCACTTCATACCAGTTAATGGAATAATCCAGCAAGAAGAGATCACGCTTGTAAATATTTGTGCACCAAATACTTCAGCACCTATCTTCACAAATCAAATATTTCTCAACATAAAAGATCAAATAAACACTAACACAATCATAGTGGGTGACCTCAGTGTTATCACATTTTTGCAGAGATGGATAAACTAAACAAAAATTCAATTTAAAAAAACAGAGAAAAGCCATACCCTTGAACATACAGGCTTAATAAATATCTACAGAACATTCCCAGCCGACTGTAACAAAGCATACATTTTTCCCCACAGCACATGGAATTTTTTACAAAATAGATCACGTAGTACTATGCAAACTGCTTAAATAAATATACAAGAATGGAAATCATCCCATATTTACTATCAGACCACTGTACAATGAAAACAGAAATCAGCTGCAAAAAATTTAGAAGCACTTGGAAACTTATTAACACATTCCAAAAAACCCAGTGGGTATCTGAAGAAATCAAGAAAGAAATTAAACAATTTCTTTTTTATGAGTTTCTTTTTATTTTAAAGCAAAAGGAACAAAAACAAATTTACCAATACAAAGACACAAACAAAACAACACAATAAAAATGATACAGCACTTCAAGTAAGGTGGTAGGAAATTAACCTTGGTTGTTGTATTACATATTATTTTCAAATTGGTTACCCAGATAAAGTCGTGTAAGATTGATCAAACAATTAAACATTAACTACTGTTCCTTTCAATAAAGTGACAGAAATTAGTAGGACAATTATCTTGGCTCTCTTGTGTGCATATATGTACATACGTTTTCCCTGCCTGCTTTCTTTCTCTAGAAGTTAGCAACAATGCCTATAAAACACACTCCCATGCGCAAAATGATTCAAGTTTTCCTGTGAGGGAAGTTAATTGTAAACAATGTTCATGTTAGGAAGACAGAGCATGCTGCAACAAATAACCTAGTGAAGAACCTCAAGATACTTGAGAAAAAAACAACTACCCACATCAAAGACAAAATTAAGAAGAGGAATCATAAGCATTAGAAAAAAATCAATGAAATTGAGAGTAAAACAATCAACAAATTGAGGCACTTATTCTTGGCAAGAATAAACAAAATACATAAATCCTTAGCCAAACTTATGAAGGCAAATACAGCAAAGACTCACATCAAGATAATTAAAAGTAAAAATATAAAAATCACTAGAGACAGCATTTAAAGTCAGATGACAGTCATTAACTACTACGAAAACTAATGTATTCCAGCCAATTGGAAATTCTATGAACCAGTTTCTAGATTCACAAAAACTGCCACAGGAAACCAAGAAGACACAAAAATAATGAACAAACCAATAACAAGGGATGAAATTGAGACAGCAATAAAATACCCACCAACTAAGAAAGGTTCAGGACCTGATGGATTTACTGCAGAGTCCTATTAAAACCTTTAATGACACTATATCATCAATATTCTTTAAACTCTTCACTGAAATTGAAAGGGACAGAGTACTTCCAAACACATGTCTGGAAGCATGCATGACTCTTACAAAACCAGACAAAGACCCAACTAAAAAAAAAAAAACGAATGAACAAAAAAACACTACAGGCCAGCCTCCTTAATGAACGTAGGTGTTAGAATCTTAATCAAAATACCAGCAAACACCATGCAGCGCATTGTGAGAAAGACTCACCATCACGTTCTTCATAGTCCAGTCAGAAGAATTCGCCTGGCTACTATATTCAAGCAATGAGACACCACACACAGTCAAAATGTTCATTCAGTAAAGGCAAAGTTTAATGCAAAGTGGAATATGATACACAGACAAGTGAAGTCATCACAAAGATATGAGTGACCCAAACTCTGTAGGGAAACTTCTCTGTTACAGTGTTCAGTGGGCTTAATCCTGCCCCAAAACATCCCTGATCAGTCTAGTTTTCTTTCATCATAGTCCTGTCTTGTGCTTGCCCTCTGAGCTGTTTAAACTTATTCCGTGGTTTAATTTGATGAATTAAATGTGAAGCATAGACATGAAGCTTTAAGAATATGTTAATTAAACAGAGTTATCCTAGGATGGTAGGCTAAATCCACTGCACATCTACTGAGAGTGAGAAAGTCCATAGTTCTACTTCAAGGCTAATTTGCAGTTGGTTATTTTCCTATCAAGGCCATCTTCTTTCTCTCCCACTTGTCTCTCCAAAGTTGACCACAATGTCCTATTGTGCCACTGTTCATATCTAGCTACTTATAAGATCATACATCATAACCAAGTTGACTTGATTCTAAAGCTGCAAGTGTGATTCAACATATCAAAATAATAATACTAATACAGTACACCCCTTAAACGGAAGCAAAGAAAAAAAGCACATAATCATATCAATAGATGCAAGAAAGGCATTTGACAAAATCCAACACCCCTTCATGATGAAACCCTCCAGAATGACCATACCTAAATTTTATAATCATTTATGACAAGCAAGGGGTCAACATTATATTAAATGGAGAAAAAACTGAAAGCAAGGATGCTTACTGTCATTAATTCTATTCCACATAGTACTCAAAACATTGGCCCTAGCAATCAGGCAAGAAAAGCAATAAAAGGGACATGTATAGGAAAGTAAGAAGTCAAATTATCATTACTTTCAATGATATGGCATTCTACATAGAAGACTGAAAGAATTTCATGAAAAAGTTCTTAGAATTCATAAATGATTTCAGCAATATAGCAGGATACAAAATCAATAAGCAAAATTGTAGCTTTTGGGTACAAAAATAATAACTTCAATGAAAAATTAGGAAAATCATATCATTAACGATAGTATCAAGAAAAATGAAATACCTAGGAATTAACCTAACCAAGGAAGAAGAAGATCTCTACAATGAAAACAACGTACTCTGAAAAGGTACTCTTCTGTGATTGAAAAGACCATCAAAAAATGGAAGGATGTTCCCTGATCCTGGATAGGCAAAACTAAATTTGCCAAAATGGTCATACTTTCTAAACTGTTAGACAGGCTCAACACACTCCCCATTAAAATACCAACAGCATTCTTAATGGAATTAGGGAAATCAACCCTAAAATTAATATAGAACCAATAGATAACCAGGATACCAAAACAATCCTGGAAACAAGAGCAAAGAAAGTGATATCACAATACCTGTGTTTGCATTATATGACAAAGTAGCAGTGATAAAAAACATCATAGCGCTGGAAGAAAAACAGGAGTGGATCAATAGAAAAGCACAGAGGACACAGAAAAGTCTTGACACAATCAGCTGTTTGTGACACTTATGTTGCCAAATGGTAGCCTCTTCAGCAAATGGTGCTAGGAGAAATGGCTATCTGTTTGCATAAGATTGAAACTCAAATTACATTTCTTACTAAACTAAAATCAAAATGAAGATCTAAACATTAAAATTAATACATTAAAACTACTGTAAGATAAAATAGAATATTAGATATCAAATGTGGATAAAAAGACTTTCTGAACAGAAATTAAATTGCACAAGAAATAGCAGCAAACAAATGCATTTATATCACACTGAAAAGCTTCTGCACAGTGAAGCAATCAATTCATACAGTGAAAAGGCAATGTACAGAACAGGAAAAAAAGTTGCCAGTTATTCCTCAGACATATAACTAATATCTAGACTACATAGAGAAAAAATATTATTAAACCATCCAAAATAAAAGCCCCAATCATGAAATGGGTAAGTGAGAATAGACCCTTCTCCGAAGCACAAATCACCAACAGATATATGAAATAATATTAAACATGTCTGACGATTACAGAAACATAAATTAAAACAGAGCTACAATTTAATTTCACACTAGAAAGAAAACCAGTCTTCAAGAAGCCAAAAAATAATACTTGGTGTTGTTGCGATGAAAAAGAAACCCTCTGATACTGATGATTTAAATGTAAAATAATACAATCTTTATGGAGATTTTTTTAAACAACTAAAATAAGAGATTCCATTTGACCCAGCTATTTCCCTACTAAGTCTCTACCCAAAAGATCTAAACACATCATATCACTGGAATACATGCATACCAATGTTTGTTGCAATGCTATTCATGATAGTTAAATCCTGAAAGCAATCTATATGCCCATCAACAGATGAGTGGATAAAGAAAATGTGGTATCTATAGATAGTGGAATATTACTTGGCTATAAAGATAGATAAATTCAAGCCCTATGTTTCTTGAAAATATAACCACGTGTGAAATAAATAAGACACAAGTTTAAATATCATGTAGTATCTCTGATTCGAGTCAGGCAAAGCGCAAAGAGCAATATAAAGGATTAATAGAAGGAAACAAACAGATAGATCTCTTGCAAAAGGGATGTTTTCCGGGAGACCAAGTGCAAGGGAGAGAGAAAGGAGAAGGGAAAGTAAGATTTTAGGTATGTCATGCACAAGTACCAAGTACCCAAAGCGCATGTCAATATTATTTGTCATAAAAATGAGCTAAGAATAATAATAAGAAGAATTAAAATGGGGGAGGATATTCAGATGCAAAGGGAGCAAGATGGGTAGAAAAGAGAGGGGCATTAAAACAAACAAATGAGCCGTGCTATGTACATGTCCTACATTCAAAAATTAGCGCAAATGTCATGTGCTGCAGACATGTATCAATAAAATAAAAAGGAAATACTATGAATAAAAAATAATTACCAGTGACATCTGAAAAATGACAAAAATGTGTATTTGGCTAATGCATGGTGTGAGTACCTGTGGTTTGTATCTAGATATCCCCACAAAGGCTCATGAGGTAATAAGTGGGGTTTTTTAGAGGTGGCTGGTTTAAGGGTGTGTGATGCTGGGATCCAGGATATGACGTTGGGATTGACTCATGCTGCAATGCTAGGATTAAGGGTAGCCCATCATTGTAAGTGTGTCTTGGTTACTTTTCTCTCGTTGCTGAGACAAAATACCCAACGCCCAAAATGAGGGAAGGAAAGGTTTATTTAGCTTACAGTTTGTGGAGGTTTCAGTCCACACTTAGCTGGTTCTGAGGCAGAGTGGCACATGGAAGAGGGCAACAGTTCATGGCAACAGAGCACAGCAAAATCAGAAAAGCAAAAGGGAGGAATGGCTGCAAGCAGCCTCTTCTCTTCCCTTATATTGTAAACAGCCTACCCCCACCCAGGGGGCATGTAGCTCTCACACAGTCTCCATGCCCTCCTCTTCCACAGGCTCAGGATGTATACAAAGTAAACACCCTGGCTTCCTGCTGAATCACATAGTTAACCTGTTAAACTTCCCAAATTAACACAATAAACAACATCCCAGAAGGGTAAGGGCATGTCCTTTTTACCCCAATATTTACAACTGCTGAGTGAGTTACTTAGCCAAACCTCTCCACTCTCCAAGTTGATACAATGTATCAACCATAACAAAGTGCTACCTGGGTAGCCTGGCTAAAACATAAGAAAAATAAATTGAGTCACTGCCTGTTGATGGTTACTTGCTGCCTGCTTCCTCATTATTTTGCTCCTATGCTGCCTCCCTGCCTTCAGCCCACCATAGACTGTTTCTCCTCTGTCACACACTCTGCTATGCCACCCTGCCTTGGAGCCAGCCAACTATGAACTGAAATCTATACAAAATGTGAACTAAATCAATCTTTCTCCCTTTAACCGTGGGTATCAGAAATTTTGTCTCAGCAATGAGAAAATTAAGACAATTTGGTACCAGAAAAGTGGGGTCACTGCTGTGACCGTATCTGACAAGGTGATTGAGGAGTCTTTGGAACAGGCTTGTGGCAAATTTGGTGTTGGAGACTTGGTTGTACAGGCTTACGTTGATGAACATAGGAACCTCTAGCTGTGTTGAAATAGCTTATATTCACAGTGCTATGAAGTCAAGATAACACCACAGCTGAGGCAGCCAAGGACACCAGCTGGTGACCCTGCCTATTCCAGAGCAACAAAACTGTCAATCTTAGAGACCAAACAGTTCCTTTAATTGGCACCATGGACTGCTTGAAGTCTTTGCACTAACATCCCAAGGTCCTGCTCAGTTCCTGCCTTGCCTCTGTATACCTTTACTTTCTTTCAAAACCAAATAAATATGAGCTGCCCAGAGAAGTTCTTTGTCTTTGCTTCTAAGAGAGAGAGAGTTCTTACCTTTCTGGATGCCAAAAAACATACTACTGATTTCATTTATTTAAACTATTCGCCATCCAATTGTTTAGGAGATTGAGGCTGTTCCAAAACCCTAATAGTTTCAATAGGTTTGGAGTTGCTGGCTGAAGAATCAGCCCTGGAGTGCCTTAAGTTGTACTTGATGGGAGATCCTACCCTGCCTTGGAGCCAGCCAACTGTGAACTGAAACCTCTACAAATAGTGAGCTAAATAAATCTTTCCTCCTTTAACTTATCTCAGGAACAAAAAAAGTAACTAAGACAGTATAGAAAGGCCAATATGAAATTTAAATACATGCAAAAGATAGTAGCAAAAGGAGAGCACAATTTTTAAAGAACTTTATATTTCCCAAAGCAGCAAAAGAGAATTTATCCAAAAGTAAAATTTAGTTGAATTGCTTCACTTATGTTTTATGATGTGTTGACTTTAGTCATTTGAATGCAAACATAATAAGACAAAGTCATTTTGTTTCCTGTTATGTCTCAAACAAATAGGAGATTGTCTGAGCAGATAGTAAAAAATTGTTTTTGGTTGATTGGAAATGCATCACATCTGCAGATGATATACTGTATATTTTTAGTGCTTAGGAAACATCAATAGTTATAATCCAGCCTTGACCACCAAAAACACTATGCTACACTTCAAATCTCAATCATAAAAAATCTGAAATGACATCTTTTTCACATATAAAATTCACAATGTTATAGATGTGAGATATAAGTCCACTTTTCGTGGTCCCTTTCCAATAATATTTTCATCTTCAATCTTTTAAAAGTTAAGCATTAGATCTTACAGAAACAGGAACCAGGAAGATGTGAGGTTGATGTGTTCATTTCTGCCACAGATCAAACATCATGGCTGTCTTTGAGAAAAAGAAATTAAGGTACAAGCTTCTGAGGCAGCAGTGAATTGTGGGAGGAGTAGAAAGGAAAAAGAGGCAGGAGATTTTTAATCATAGGCTTTAATTTAAATCAGAAATTTCTGCAGAGAATTCCTTTGATAATTGCTTTTAATTTCTCTATCATTTGTCTTTTATGTTTTTAGCTATACTCATTATGAGGAAGATTTTAAATTTAAAATAATGGTGCATACTGAATTCTCTATTGCCTCAATTTTCATTTCATTACATTCCTTTAATATTATAATGAACAATGCCTTCTGATGCATCTAGTTATTAAGGAAAATTTGACTAGTCCAATACAACTTTAGAAACCTTGGGCTGCATTGTTTTAGTATTCTATTTTAATGTACCCTTACAGCTTTTTGTTTTTATTATACCAGTTTTCAGATCTAATTAATTCTGCCAGCACAATAGCTTGTTAAAATGCTTTGAGACGGTAAACAGTGAAGTATACTGTATATAATTGCTTAAAATGAGTAAATTAATAAAAATAGTTAAAACTGTTGTTTACAGAAAAAAATCTACAATATAAAAAAAAGTATTGCACGCTCTCTATGATGTTACTCCCCTCCCAAAAGTAGTCAAAACCAAGCAATGTAGTTTACATTTTAGCATAACCGGGATTATGATCCAATTTAGCATTTCAAGGAATCATCACTTATTTCTACATATTTTATTGATATTAGCTCTCTACTATGTAAAGATGTAAATTCAGCAAAAGCTAAAATGATATTTGCTACCCACTTACTTGGTGTGCATTCAGCATAACATAAAATGGTTTGTCCAAAGCATACTAATTATGTAGTCTGACTTCTGTTTCAAAATCACTGGGTAACCAGGTTCTTTTCTTGTTGTTCTACAACCCATAAAGCTTTGCACTTTCCCATGGAATGCATTATCTGGAAGTTGCGCACATCACTTCTAGTAAGATCCCAATTAACAACCATGATCATAGGCTGCGTGTAGCTGCAAGGAAGGTTGTCAAGTAGTGCTTTTTCTGAGCTTCCATGGCACCATTAAAAATTACGAAGATGAATATCAAGTCTTGCCATAAGAAATGAATACAACAAAAGCTCTAAAATTTATGAAATTACTTTTCTTTTAAAATATCCATTTTTCTGGGCGTGGTGGTGCACACCTGTAATCCTAGCACTTGGGAGGCTGAGACAGGAGGATGGTTGTGATTTCCAGACCTGCCTAGGCTACAAAGTGAGCTCAAGGCCAGCCTGAACTGCATAGCGAGATCCTGTCTCGAAAGGACAAAAATAACTCTAAAATATCCATTTTGCATTTATGTAATTAAGATACAATAATCTATGTGTTAAGTGACCATAACTAAATTCTAAAAGGGAAGCAACAGGGAACATTTGAATTTTTTTCATTTTCAACATAATCTTGAATATTGTGCAGAGTAATATTAGTCCAGTGGAATCATATTTTGCTAGAAATTGTTAGATGTAAAAATTATCATTAAAAAAGTTACATGATTTTATTTATATTGTTTGCCTGTGTTGAACATTGATCATTGAGCACCCTTTCTTCCTGTCTGCAAAACCCTATTTCCTAAATAATTCAAATTTACTTCAGTTATTCACATGGGAAGTCTCTGTCTCTCATTCTTTTTCTCTGTCTCTGTCTCTTTCTGTCTGTTTCTTTCCCCTCACCAAAAAATTGCTCACACAAACATACACACACTGGATGAGAACAAACAAACCTATAGAAGTCATCAGTCATCTCACATCCATAAAGGAAACTAGTCTTTTTATAAAGCTTGTGTTACCATGTAAAAAGGCTGAAAGACCATGGATCCTAATGACAAGCTGGACCACCTAAATCAACCCACCTAGATGCCGTCTCTGGAAGATCATATATTTTCTTATACTGAAACTAGATTAAGTCAGTTTTCCAATCACTGTCTTCACAAAGCATTCTAATATGCCTTCTTAAAGTATTTTCATTTCTTTCAAGAGCAAAAACAAAGAATGTTGAGGAATGTGACTTCTAGAGTTCAGATAAGCCATTTATAACTCTGAAAAGCAAGCTTTTCACTACAATTATCAAGTTTTCATAAAACAAGTCCATGCAAATTTTGAGTGAGTTTGGATAAGAATAAAATGATGTAATTTAAGTTTCAGATTTTTCCATGGCACTGGAGGTTTAACTCTTTGGACATTGAGATACATCCTCAATCCTTTTTTGATCCTAAGACTTTTTCTTTTTCTTTTTCTTTTGTTGGCAGGATTTCACAAAATTATCAAGCTAGCATGGAACTTGGAATCCTCCTGCCTCAGCTTACCATGTGCTTGGGGTTTTAGGCATGCACTGCCATGCTCAGTACATGTTAATATTTTTTGAAAGAAATATGTCTTTAATTCTGTTCTGACGTAACCACTGTTTACAATATTTGATGCATTTGGTTTGTAATTTTTATTTATTTATTTATTTTGTGGTACTGGGGATCGAACTCAGGACCCTGCGCTTGCTAGGCAAGCGCTTATTCCACTGAGCTATATCCCCAGCCCCTGGTTTGTAATTTTTATCATTTCCTAACATCAGTAAATCTTACCATATAGTAGTTTTTACACTATTATTAATAACAGGCAAAACTTTCAGTGAAATGATATTTAGAGTGATGTTCCTATTTTTAAAAATTATTTGGAATGAGATTTTACCAGAGTCTTTATAATGTACCCTCTAAACACACACCAGTGTGAGTCTTGAAAGTTCAGTAAGTACAAAGTAATAGCCATCACATCAGGGGCAGCTGTTTCTCTGTCCAGTACTAGGAAACTAAGCATTTTCCTGCTGAGAATCCACCAATGTGCATTTTAAGTCTTTTGAAGGAGGCATCAATCTTTTCTCTTGCAAGAAAATCCTAGAAACTTATCCATTTTCACCGAGCAAGAATATAGTATTATTCAAATAGAATTTCAAGTGTTCTCACTTTGCAACGAAAATTGTCCTTAAGGGTCTCAGAGTAGTTACGTTCTACTCCAAACAAGTAACTGTTTCTCTGACTAAAAGAATAAACTATTACACATAGTTTAACTGAGTCTTCTTTTTGCTCAGCATTCTTTCTATTATTTCATTATTATTCTTGACTTTGTTACCAATTTGTTACACTTTATATCATAAGACACATCATTGTAATTTCCACTCCCTTTTAATATTTCTAAAATAATGAAAGAAATGGATGTTGAAGACCCTGAAAAAGAAGGAAAGCAACATGAATGTGTGGTTGAATGTCAACTGCTTGTGTACAACAAACAATCCAGTAATTGCTAAATGAAGCATATTCTTGGCTAGGATAATACCCACAGAACTAAATGAGACATCCTAAGAATAAAGGAGACATTTATTGGCTATGTATACCTTCTTAGAGTATGAAATGTATGTTTCAGATCATGCCAATTCACCAGGAAATGGCTCACTACAACATTAACAGCAAACAACAAAAAGCACTGAGACACTCTAGCATGAATGATAACAAACTGCACAAATGGATTGCAGTCTCAAGATAAAAGGAAAAACTGGTATAGTTTTTTGCTTTCAAAAATTGTAGAGATAGAAATTACAGGTATTGATGAATGAGAAATCAATGTGTATTATTTGAACACATGGAAATATTTTTCTTTATTAAAATTGCAATAAGACATGAATCCATTTCACACGATTTAGTAGTGCTTTTCTAAGAAATCACAAGTATCAATACATAATTTGCTATGAGCATAAAAATAGAATGCACACATTTCCACCTTAGCTATGTTACTTATTGACTATTTGCTTCTAGACAAATTAATAAATTTTCCGAACTTCCACTTCTCATCTGTAAGGTGGGGGTGATGCTAATAACCATCATGATTATAATATTCAACAGTCATTAGAGTGCCCTAAGGGTTATTAAGTAAATACAAGTATTCAATAGAATGTTGCTTGTGCTCAAAAAGGTAAACTGCAGTTGCTATGGTTGATACATTGTGTCAACTTGGGGAGCCTAGAGGTTTGGCTGAGTGATTCAGCAGGAAGCCAGGGTGCTTACTTTGTATACATCCCGAGTCTGTGGAGGAGGAGGGCATGCAGGTTGTGTGAGAGGTACACGCCCCCTGGGTGGGGGTAGGCTGTTTACAATGTAAGGGAAGGGCAGAGGCTGCTTGCAGCCATTCCTCCCTTTTGCTGGTTGTTTTTGCTGTGCTCTGTTGCCATGAACTGTTGTTCTCTACCTTGCGCCACTCTGCCTCTGAGTCAGCCAAGTAGGGACTGAAACCTCCACAAACTGTAAGCTAAATAAACCTTTCCTTCCTTCATTTTGGGCGTTGGGTATTTTGTCTCAGCAACGAGAGAAAAGTAACCAAGACAACTGTAAATACCTTCAATAGGCACAACAACTGGCAGTTTACCCTATATGCAAAGCAGTGATCAATAAAGTCTGCTTCAGTGTTTTGCTGCTCCAATCTTTAATGGCCATGCAAAAACTTAGTGATATGTAATTATCTTAGATTGACTTGCTTAGAACAAAATGAAAATTTGTTGTCTTGTTTTCTTACATGTCTGATGTTTATTTCTCCAAGTATTTTTTTTTATTTTTAAAGATAAAGAACGAAAACTCATTAACAAACAAATACATAAACAAAACAACACCCAAACAATAGAAGTAATGCAGAATTTCAGACAAGGTGATAGGAAATTAAAATGTTTGTTATATTACATATTATCTTCAAATTGGTTGCTCAGTTAAACAAATATAGGCATGTAAGATTGATCAAATATTAAATATTAACTGTTCTTTTCAATAAAGAAATAGAAGTCGGTAGTATGACTCACTCAGCGATCATGTGTGTGTGTGTGTGTGTGTGTGTGTGTGTGTATAAACGTATTTTTTCTTCTTTTTCTCTTTCATTCATCACAGTTGTTTCCTCCCTTTGAGCAGTTTATTTCCCTTTCACAATATTATACCTTTCCGATTTTATTTACTCTTTCACATTCCTACACTAGTGAGACAGTATGGTATTTACACATGCAGGTCTGATTTATTTCACTTACGAGTATGGACATTCATTGCATCCATTTACCTGTGAAAGATTCAAGTTTATCTTTCTTTATAGCTAAGTAACATTCCATTATGTAAAAATACCACATCCTTTTTACCCATTCCTTAGTTGAAGGGCATTTGTGTTACTTCCACGATTTAGCTATTACAAATTCAGCAGCTATAAACATGGGTGCACATACATCACTGTGGTACAGTGTTTGTAGTTCTTCTCGAGAAATACCCAAAAAGGAAACAACTTGGTTGAATGGGCCATCTAGTCCTAGTTTACTAAGGAATCTCCACACTGATCTCCACAGTGGTGGCACCGGTATACACTCCCAACAACAGTGGAGAAGTGTCCACTTTTCCCCACAGCCTCACCAGGATTTGTTATTGGTTGATTTCTTGATGATAGCCATTTTCTCTGAAGTGAGATAGAATCTCACTGTTGTTTTAACTTGCATTCCGTGACTGACTGATAATGTTAATCATTTTTTCATGTATTTATTTGCCATTTGTATTTCTTCATCTAAAACGTGTGTATTCATCTCAGATGCCCATATTTGGATTGGATCTTTAAATTTGGGGGAGCTGATGTTTTTAAGTTCATTATATGTTCTAGATAGAAGTCTTTTGTCCAAGGGATAGTCGGCCAACTTTTTTCCCAATTTGTGGGTTTTATTTTTACTCTTTTGGTGATTTTTCTAGATGTGCAAAAACTTTTCAATAAGGTGAGATCCCAGTTGTTGATTCTTTTTTTTGTATTTTCTGTGCAGTTTACTTTTTGTTCATGAAATCTCTGCCTACCGCTATGTCTTCAAGATTTTTACCTACTTTCTCTTCCAGTAGATTTAGTGTTTCTGTTGTAATATATAAATTTTGATCCATTTTGATTTGAGTTTGGTAGATGGTAATAGACATGAGTCTAGATTCTGTCATCAGCATGTGGAAAGCCAGTTTTTCCATCACCATTTATGAAAGAGGCTATTTTTCTTCTGAACTTGTTTGACCCCTTATTCAAAAATAATTTAGCTGAGTGTGTTTGTGGTTGTGGCTGCAACTTCCAGTCTGTGCCATTGATCCTCTGGTCTGTTTTATTGACAATATCATACTGATTTTATCACCGTTGTCCTTTAGTATAATTTCAAGTCAGGGATTGCGACACCACCTGACTTGTCTTTGATGCCCAGGATTGCGTTTGCTGTTCTAGGTCTCTTCTGGTTCCAGGTGAATTTTAGGAATGTTTTCTGTAGATATGTGAGGTATACTAATGGTATTTTAATTGGGATTGCATTGAATCTCTACAATTTTGTTAGTAAGGCCCCTTTCAAAATGGCCTCTTTCTTCCAATCCATGAGCAAGGAATATCTGTCTATTCTCTGAAATCCTTTTCAAACTCCTTTGTCAGAGTACTGTAGTTTTCAATATAAAGATCTTTCATTTATTTCATTAGATTGATTCCTAAGTATTTAAAATTTTTGGATACCACTGTGAAAGGTAGTTTCCTTAATTTGTCTCTCAGTGAACTTGTTGTGTATAGGAATGCTATTGATTTTTGACTATTGACTTTGTGTCCAGCTATGCTACTGAATTTGTTGATTAATTCCAAGAGTCTTTTGGTGAAGTTTCTGGGGCCTTCCATGTAGAGTATCATACCATCTGTGAATAATGATAATTTCACTTCTTCCTTCCCTATTTTTATTCATTTTATATATCTCCCTTGTCTAATTGCTCTGCTTTATAATTTCCTGTCTTCTTTGGGCTTTGGGTTTAACTTTCTTTTTCCCAGAAACTTGAGGTGTAGCATAAAATTGTTTATTTGTGCTCATTCTGTCTTCCTGAGGTGGGTATTCATCGCTATAAATTTCCCTCTGAGAACTGCTTTCATTGTGTCCCACAGGTTCCTGTAAGTTGTATCTACATTTTCATTAGATTGTATATAGTGTTTAATTTCTGCTCTAATTTCCTCTGTGACCCATTGGTTGTTCAAGATGATGTTATTTAATTTCCAACTGTTTATAGGTTTTTATGATTTCTTTTGTCATTCATTTCCAATTTCATTTCCCTATTGTCTGATAGTATACATGGGATAATTTCAGTTCCTTTGCATTTACTTAAACATGTTTTATTTGCTAGCATACGGTCTATTTTACAGAACGTCCCATGTGCAGCTGAAAAGAATGACTATTCTGATGTTGTTGGATAGAACACTCTAGAAGGTCTACCAAGTCCATTTGTTGACAAGTTTGTTTAAATTCTGTTATTTCTTTCTGATTTTTTTGTACAGTTGATCTATCTCTTTGTGACAATGGTAATGTTAAATTCTACTGTTATAATAGTGTTGCTGCTTATTTCATTTTTCAAGTCTGTTAAAATGTGTCTTATATAGTTGGGTGCTCCTGTATTTAGTGCATACATATTTATGATTGTTATCTCTTCCTCTTGAACTTTTCCCTTCACAACTATGCAGTGACCTTCTTTATCTCTTTTGATTGTTCTTGGTTTGAAGCTCACATTGTCTGCAAATACAATAGATACACCCGCTTTTTCTGGGTTCCTGTCATGTGGAGTATTCTTTTCCGTCCTTTAATTTTCAGTCTATAAGTTTCCTTTTGAGTTAAATGTGCTTTTGTATACAGCATATACTTAGATTTTGTTTCTTGATCCACTTTGCTAGGCTGTTTCTTTTGGTCGGTGCATTGAGTCCATTTACATTGATGTTTATAACTGATGTATATTGTCTTATCTTTCTCATGTTATTTTCCTGCTGCTGAATCCTCCTTTTTCCTCCTGTTTAATTGCTTTCTCTGCTTGGTGGTTCATTTCTGTTGTTGTTCTTGAAGTTGTGGTCTGTTTTATCTCATTCTAGACTATCTTTTAGTACTCTTTGTAGGATTGGATTGGTGCTCATGAATTTCTTCAGTTGTTCTTTCTTATAAAAATATTTTATTTCTCCATTAAATTTGAAGGATAGTTTTTCAAGATACTTCAATACGGGTGGGAAGTTGTTTGCTTTCAGTACCTGAAATACTTCACTCCAAGCTCTTCTTGACTTGATGGTTTGTATTGAGAAATCTACCATGATTCTGTGGGCTTTTCTTTATAGGTGATATGTTTCTTTTCTCTAATAGCTTCTAATGTTCTGATCTTTGGTTGAATTTCTGGGATCTTGATCACTGTATGTCTAAGTGTAGATTTATTTTGGTTATGTCTGCTTCTTTTTCCATGCCTGGGAAATTTTCTGCTACTATTTCTGCAAATAGTCTTTTTTATGTCATTTGTGTTGACACCTGCTGTTTCATTGATATCTATTAATCAGACATTGTTTTTATTTGCTTTGTATTGAAGTTATTGAATTGTTATTTCCTGGTTCCTTGTTGTTTTTAAAAGATCCTTGGTTTCCTGCTCATTATTGCAGTGCTGTCTTCAGATCTAAAAGTCTATCTTCAGCTTCATTCGGGCAGTTTTGCCAGCTTTTGATGAAATTTTTAATTTCCTGGATATCTGTTTGAATCTATTTCATGTATTCTAGTTCTTTTCTATGTTGTTCACTCAAGGTTTCCATGAGTTGTCTATGCTCTTCTATTTTCTTATCAGTGTCTTCTTTGGATATGCTGGATAATTCTTTCATTATTGTTGTCATTTCTTTTTTTACCTGAGAAATTACTTATGAACTGATGTATTTTTTGGCCTGATGGAGTTATTTCTTTACTTGACTTCTATCATTTCAGAAATTTCAGGTGTATGACTTCCAGGCTCTTCTATGTTGATGTCTCCTGGACTTGTTCTGGGTGCTATGCAGGTCTGAGATTGAATTTTCTTCCTTCTTTTTGTCACTTTGAAGATCCAGAGGTTTTCTGGAACTTGACCTTACTCTCTCAATTGTGTATGAGTGGCAGAGGGAGTGTCCAAAGATCCCCAGTGTTCAGTGCAGTTTCTGCACTGGTGTGTGGTGGCAAGGTGGGGTGCCAGATGCTCCCCAAACTTTCTTGCCTTCACCTGGCTACAAGGCATGTGGGGGTGTGGGATAAGATCACTGGAGTTCCTGAAGCTATCTAGGGTTCATCCTGGCTTACATAAGAGTAGGGGGGATGCAGCTCATGGTTACCAAGGTCTCATATATTGCCCAGGACCAAATCTGGTTCCCATACTGGCAGAGGAGGGGTTATGGTAGAGTCCCCAAAGCCGCTGACTCTGTCCAAGTTTCATCTGGGCTTCCAGGAGGGTGCAGGTTGTGCTGGGAGTGACCACTGAGGCCCCAGATGGTGTCCAGGGCTTTTCCTGCCTCACACACTAGTAAGGGAGGCTTTAGAGCAGCTCATCAGGTTCCTGAAGATGTCCACGGTTCATCCAAGCACCTGAAGACATGCTAAGGTTGCAGGGAGTGGCCACCAAGGCCTCAGAGAGTGCCCAGGGCTCTGCCTGCCTCACATGCTGGTTAGGGAGTTACCGTGGTTGCTCACTGGTGTTCCTAAAGATGTCTGGGGTTCTGCAATTCTTTCATTATCATTGTCATTTCATTTTTTGCCTGAGAAATTCTTTCTGATCTGATTTCTTCTATAGAGAAGAGTTGTTTTATAGAGTTGTGTCTTTACTTCAGTTGTGATCATTTCAGAGATTTCATGTGTGTGACTTCCGAGTTCTCCTATGTTGATGCTTCCTGGACTTGTTCTGGTTGGGGTGGAGTTCTGAGATTGCATTTTGGTCTTTCTTCTTGACATTGTGGATGTTGGAGGTGAAGTACTGGTCCCCACCCTTCCTGGGCTGCTCACCAGGAGGTCTCTAGTGCCCCTAGATTTCCTAGCTGTCAGACTTGCCCTACGATTGGTAGCAGGAGGTGTCCCTCCAGGTTCAGGATCCGCAGAGAGCTGATGGAATGTATGGCTCAGATGAGTGTCCCAATGGCAACAGAGCACTGGCCTTCGGGATGAGTGTTCCCAGGCGGTAGACCGAGGATGCCCACATCTCAGGTTGATCCACAATGTTGGCAGAACATGTGCCAGACCAGGGTCCTCAGGCAGGTGATGTGGCATACGTGTCTCTTCAGGGCCTTGGGCACAAATGACAAGGTCAGCAGGAATTGGAACACCTGTCTGAGTTCCCCTGGTAGATGACTAAGGGCTCCCAGGGCTTCTGAGGCTTCAAGTGTGATCCATAATGTGTGTGGGGCACAGGGCAGCAGTCTGAGTTTCCCCAGTGGCTGGCTAATGGTGCCCTGAACTCAGGGGAGACTCACAATGTCCACAGAGTATGGGGTGTTGGTCTGAGCTCCCCTTGGCTGCTGCCTGATGGCAACCCAGCTGTATATTTTTAAAATAATAAATATACCAATTATATTCACAAAGGATAAACTTCATTGGCATAGCTAAAAATCTTTTTAAAATACTTACATTACATATAATACATTCAAATTGTTTATTTGGTACATAATCAGAAATAACATGTTTCCCAGATATTTTCAACCAGTATAAGGGGCACTTCATTTCTACTGAGTTCAGATGTTTTAGATGACAACTATTTCCGTTTATCTGAGTAAAGCAAAATGTATATCATTGGTGACTTTATCACGTTTTCTGCTTGTGAAATCACAAGTGTTGAGATGCTGCTGTGTTTTACTGTTCATAAGGAATTCAATTTATTTTCATAATCATCAAACATTTACCACCCACCAGCCAGAATGAGGGCATCACTTGGGCTCAAGGCAAATTATCCGAAGAACGTAAGATTATGAAAATTATAGTATATGCTGGAGAATGCCTTCCTTTAAAAGATGAAGTGACTGATGTTGATGCTGACAAAATGACTCAAGACAAGATAGAAGCTATTGGTTATATCAAAATAGATAATTCAAATTTTGCTTTACTGTCTTACATGTTACTGGTTAGTCTTTATAGGGTCCCTGTACTCAAGTTATCACCAAGTTACTAGAAAATGTGTTTCTTTGTAGAATATCAAAAGGATTTGATTCGAAAGGCATTGTTATGGGCTTTTACAAACTTGTGGTGAGACCTACAAAAGGTCCAGTGTTCAATTCCACTAAAGATACAGCACTTTTAATGGATAAAGAAAGAAAACTACTGATGTCCATAGCTCTATCTAAAGGTTGTGATGGAATCATTATGTTATCCTGATTAAAGAAATTGGTCCCCTCTGGTCAATCTGCCCTAGTTATTATCTGAGAACAGCTAATCATAAAGTGCCTGGTGACATGTTCTAACAAGAAAAGAGGTAGTTGTGTGAGTTATTAGAAAACATTGCTTCATCCTTTATTTACAGGATGAGAAAAAACAAACTGCAATCAGATATTCTTTGCAATAAGATATTCTTGAGTCTGACATGGCTCATGTAAGACAGGGAACTTTTATCTTTTAATAAATCAAAGGATTTTACTTTAAACATAGAGAACAATCTTTTTGTAAAAGTAGAGTTAAAAAGCTACTAATGAGTGTTATCCATATAGAAGCCAAACTATAGTACTTAATAGGAAATTTTACTTATTCTTCAATTTCTACTTTTTAAACAAATTTCTGCTTAATTGCCTTACTGTCCAATTCTGTTTACTGATATAAATTCAACCACATAAAGGCCAGAATTAAGAAGCACTTAAAATGGAAATAATTTCCATATATTCTTAAGTCCACTGTGACAAAAATAATTTTTGCTCTTTCTTAAGATCTAACTATATCATAAGTATTAAAAATAACTTAAATATGAGTTTGTCAGAATATGAAGATCCAAATAAATTTAATATGTAATATGGACACTAATTTTTCTATCATTCTCCTTTACCAGATGATGTATCACATTCCTCTTTAATGGAATATTTTAAAGAGTAATTATGATGGTTCAACAAAAGTTAGATACATTATGGTAATAACTCAAATTATATTTTAATGGTCATCAAGATAAAATATCAAACAGTAGAGTGAAAATATAGTTTTAATGGGTATTTGGCATGAATAATCTTCTGAACATGAAATAAGAGAGATCTAGGCAGTCTACAGCAGTGAGGAAAGTTAGGGCTCTTAACCCTGAAAGAATTACTGAGAAGAAAACCATGAATCCTAAGGTAGAAATGGCTGTGTTCCACCTAATAAGGTGTGGCCAAAGGTACAGATCTACCAAGCTGAGCCAATTAGTGCACTAATCTTTGTTCTGTGACCTAAAATGGATCCAGAGGCAGCACTATGCAGTTGGAAGTGAATGAACATTTCTCAGTGGTTGTCAGAATCAGAAGATGATTAATGACTTGATATTCTCCTCCCACCTCTAAACCACAGTAAATTTCTCTTAAGCCCTAAAAGGGAGAAGCTTTGTATCACCCCCTCTCTGAGTGGCCAGACTGTACTGAACAGTAGAAAATTCACATGAGGCAGCCAAGGTTAAGTGAAGGAAGTGCTACCCAGAGTAAAAACTGTGCATGACTCCACATCTCTCAGAGCAGATCACGCAAAAGGGCTAAAGGGGTACAAGGTTAGCATAATTATTATGTATCACAAACATATGTCAGTAAAAATGTGTATATTTTAAAGAAGAAATTAAAATCTTCTGAATACACCTTAAGAGATCGTGGACACCAGTAGTGTAATGCCGACTTCTTCTATCCTCACATTCTGGAATTTCATCCATTCCTTTTTGTGCACAAGCTCTGTCTCCCCAGTTCGAATTTAAAGCCTCCCAACTCTCCCCAGCTTCTTCTACCTTCTGCGTAGCATGTCCTCACTGCACAACTAACCTCTACTCTGTGTGGTGACCGGTAGCCTTCATTTACTTCTCCCAAATCCTTTCTCTGATGTGCTCAGTACTTTTACTTCTTACTGCTTCTAATGACTTCCGCTTCTCAGAACTTCTTGACACGCCCCCTAACTCTTCCGAATGCTGAGAAATCTGCTTCAGTGGGTGATCACGGTAGAAACCAGCATCTCTAAAATTCATGCACACCTGTACAAAACAGCCACCGGTGGTGTACGTTCCTATTTCCTAATAATATTTTGTTTATTATCCGTGACTCCTTTGAAATATCTTTTTCTTATAATTTCTTCTTTATCTTACTTCTTTCTAACTGGCTACTGGCTTTCTAAACGTGCACATGCAAAGAGCTGTATTCGTGCATGCACACACACACGCACACACACACACACACTGAGCCATTTTATCTATTTTGACTTAGCGATTTATAGAGACCTTTTTTTACAGAAAAAATGCAAGCCAATTAGAAACAATATTGTGTTCTAAATAAATAATATAATTTCACACTCCCACACAATTACAAAGCCAGTCTATGCTGACTGCTTGACTAAATTCAGACAATAAATGGTTAAACATTGACAGTTTGAGAGTAGATTTTTGCTATTTTGTTCCACAATGATTATTTGAAGAACCTGTCTATGCTGAAGCATCTACTGTTTGTCTGTAATTAATTTCCTTTGCAATGGGGGGGGTTAACCACTTTTTAAATTCCTCTTAATAATCTAACTTGAACTTCTTTGTTTTATATTTGTTTCAGAAAAAATCCTCTATCACAAAGAAATTGTGATCTTAATCACACAAGAATAGAAAAATCTTTTCATTAAAACCCTGCAGCTCATGTAGAAATTTAAGTTATCCTCACACTTTCCTGAAGTTGCTGTGTCCATGTATGGAAGAGCCCTCACTTTCCTGCCAGTTGACCCATTTAGCTGACCTAGAGACCAACATACATGGTCTGCGCTAGGCAGAAGATATGAGAGGAAGTCCACTTTTATTAAATAATTAAAATATCTCTGTGGAAACACTATTCTTTCTTTAGTGTTGTCATATTAGCACATACCTGTAAGTATGTTACATATCTTCTGTGTTTTGTACAATTGATGTGTTTTTGTAATGTTAGTGGTATTTGAAACTCATTTGAGGTATAGAGATTGCAGACCAAAGTAAACCTATATAAAATATTCTGTCCCCCAAATCATTCTGAAGTAAAGCATCTTTACCCTGGTGGACACATTTCACATAAAGTCATTTATGGGAGCATAACAATAATAATATTCCATGGGGTGCAAAAAGTATTGAGACAAAACCTATGTAGTATAGGAAGAAGTGGCAAAAGGTAGAGAGAACCGAGCCAGTGACTTGGCAATGTGAAAATCAAAGAGAGGAAAAAGAGAGAATTTCACATTCAGAAAGCAATTCAACCTAAGAATTATTGTCAAGAAATTTTGGGAATAACCTAAAGCAATAGGGAAACTACTTAAGAAAGGCTCATAGCTGGGTACCTTGAGACACACCTGTAATCCTCACTACTTGGGAGGCTGAAACAGTAGGATTATAAGTTTGTCTGAGGCTAGCCTGAGCAGTTTAGGAAGATTCTGGTCCCAAAATAAAATTTTAGAAGATCTGGAAATGTAGTTCAATGGCACAGCAGTGTTTGTGTAGCCCTGGGCCCTGGGTTATACCTACAGTCACACACATACACACACATGCACACACACACACAACATGGATGCAAATTTCATACCTGTTAACACAGTATTATAATGTCATGGAAGCAGCAAACACTTGCTAAGAGTTTTGTATACAGTTGACCCATTTAATACCAATAAAAGCTTGTCCTAGGGCTTGGGATATAGCTCAGTGGAATAAGCACTTGCCTAACAAGCACAGGGTCCTGAGTTCGATCCCCAGTACCGCAAAAAAAAAAAAAAGCTTGTCCTAGTTACTTGTTGCCATGTAATCAACTAACTCTGAACTTTACGTTCTAATGTAAGATAATTAATTAGATAGGAATTCGGATTCTTTTAGGTAGCAAGGACAGTGGCCCCAAAATGAAGTCTGAAGCCCAAATAGAGACCAATGAGCCATGACTCTCCAGGGACCTTACAAAAATATCTTTCAAGTGTCCTTCGGCTGCCTGAGACCACCCCAGAGAATAATCAGCTGGGCCACTGGGTCAAATGTGCATAGACCCTATATGGCCACTGTATGAACACTGAATCGATTAGGCCCTAAAGAGTACAGATGATGTAGGGTACAGATGATGTTGCTTACGCAATGGCACAAACTCCCTTTGAAATCATTTCAAAACTCCTGGGCAAAGAGCCCTCATGAATATTGTATTCAAAATCCCCTGCTAGCTGATAGGAGTCTTACTTTCTAATGGTTCTATTCTTAATTTCTGGGCTTTATATCTTTTGAATGAATTTGCTTGCAATCTAACTTCTCTGTCCATGCTTCTGTTCTTCATCGGCATGGGACAGAATTCTGCATCCTGGTAACATATTTGTGGGCACTCCAGTATTTCCAAATGAAGTAAATAAAGTCTAGATTTTCCTACATTCTTTGCTTTTACTTTGCAGTTTTCTTCTTAAAACAGTAGTGGACCCCTTTGACCAATTAAAGAGTGACTAGCACAGTCGCTGGTCTGGAGGTCTCCAAGGGTGGGTTTTGCTGATGTGAACTGAGCCAACCCCTTCTAACACTAGTGGGAGGAATGTCAGCCCAGTCTCCATCTCAGTTTCCCTTTCCAATTAGATCCTTTGCTGGCAACAGAGTGATCTCTGCGCTTGGTGCTTCTGACCCTTAGTGGCCCTTGTATATATTGCTTCTTTAATTAACCACAGGCTAGAGGGAGCAAATCACCTTTATCCATCATGACTCTCATGACTGCAAGTAGTGTTTGCTATCTTTTTAGGTGGGAGTAAGGTAAGGGAGCACATGCTAGTGATAGCCTGATAGGCACATGGCTGCTTAGGTCTCATTGAAATCCTTGCCTTGAGTTCAGGTTTGATGACAAATATGACCCCAAAAGAATGTTTACATGACTACTTTCCCCAGCTTTGTGCCTGCCTGGATCCCACTCTGTTTTAACCTTGCTTGAACTTTGTTTTTGTTTTGTTTTGTTTCTGTACTGGGAATCAAACTCAGGACCTTAAGCTGGCCAAACAAGCACTTGCACCGCTGATCTATATCCCTGGCCCTTGACTGAACTTTGGAACATAACAGAGAGTCTTCCAATTGCTTTTCAGTTTCCCTTACAGAGGCATTTTAATTCCTTTGGGTAAAGGAAGTCCAAATGGTGGTCATAACCAAAGGGACAAAAAGCAAAGAATATGCTAGTTGGACCAACTAATCTGGTAGCCTCTCCCCTCTTGATCATAGTCTGTGGTCACTAGCAGCTAGGACCTTAAAAAAGGCCAAGGGACATCAAATCCAAAGAGTACTTCAGTTGGAAAAGTAAGAGTCACTTTCTCTCCTTTAGATGTTTTGCACAACAATGGGACTCGACCTCAGCTCTCCTTACCCACTTAGAAAGCATCCTTAGAAAAATAGGTGACCTCGTACTCCAAGAACCTGAAAAGGAACTATATGCCCTTCTTTTCCATCCACACCTACCTCATCTACCTTCTGGGAGAGAGTGAAAAATGGCTACCTGAAGAAAATGTAAGTTAAAACATTATTGTTCAATTTGATTTATTTCATAAGAAGATAGGCAATGGGACTCAATAGTACCCTTGAAAAACTTAATGCAGCCCCCTTGGTTTTCCACCACAGAGATCAGGAGGAAACTAAGCAAAGTTGATAAAAGAGATAAGAAAAAGGTGAAAACCATGGTAATTGCCCACTGGGGAACCAACCCTCCACCTCAAGACTACCGAGATTGTCAGATGATTTGTTGCAAATGTGGACAGCTAAGGCATTTTTGTAGAGAATGCCGAGGGGATTAGTAGTCCTAAAATAATGGGAAGCCATCCAAGCCCTGTGCTGTATGGCAAGAAGTTCACTGAAAGTCAAAATGTCCCCAGAGACAAAGGTCCTGAGAGCCAAATTCCTCCTTCCAGATGATCCAGCATGTAAGGACTGATAGGCTTTGGGGTGCCCTCTCCTGGTTCCCACCACCTGGACCATCATCTCCACCAGGGAGTCCTGGATAATGTTACGTATTAAATAAGACAATGTTGACCTCTCTTGATACTGGAGCCAAATTCTCAGTTCTCCTCTCCAGTCCTGGCCACCTCTCCTTTGTCAGCACCCTGTTAAACTGCCTCAGGAAGACCAATGACAAGATTCTTTTCCTGACCCATTAGCTGCAGCTAGGGTGAATTTTTCTTTTCATGTTTCTTATTGATCATGCTTAAGAGCTTTACCTACTACTGGGGAAGGATACTCACCCTAGCCCAACTAAATGCCACTATAATTTTATCCCTGAGACAGTCACTTTACCTGCCACTGGCAGAAACAGAAGTTAGCCCAGAGGTATAGTCAACTCAAGGAAAGATGAGACTTGCAGTTAAGACCACCCTAGTACAAATCCATCTCAGGGAACCCAGGGGTTCCCTGAGGGGGATGCCAACTCCTTCCCCACCAAAGATAATTACCTCTAAAGCTGAAAGCAGAAAGAGGACTACTGTACCTCTTTCTTTGAGCATTACCAATACAGACACAGGAATTGAAACAAGCTGTTGGAAAACTGTAAGGATATTTCTTTTCCTTGTGTAACCTCACCCACTGGGATGGAATTGGAAAGGGGCTTGGGCTCAATTTATAAATAGAAAATAACCTCTCAGGACAGAACTATCAGCCTGAAACATAGATTACATCCCTATTTCTTAAGGCCTTTTATTGCTTCTCTAAACTTAATGGCACAGGACACATATGCAGGTTCCTTAGACTCCCCCTCTGTAATGCTTTCCTCAATTATGTATGGGACTATGATGAAGAAGATGGGGAAACTCAATGAGAACCCAAAAGAAAATGCAGTGATGGTTACTACATGTATTTCAACTTCCCTCACTCCTCATTTTGGTGGAGCAATAAACACTATTCAGGAACATGGACAGGATCCATGTTAGAAATAAATGGCACCAATAATCGTACCTAGGGTTCTCTCCCTCCCTCTCCCTCTCTCCCTCCCTCTCTCTCTCCCTCTCTCTCTCTCTCCCTCTCTCCCTCTCTCCCTCTCTCCCTCTCTCCCTCTCTCTCTCTCC